>JAGDYQ010000073.1:3454948-3512010 GCA_021962125.1 Bulinus truncatus | reverse complement strand
TTTAATCGTCCGAATACTCCGTCAATTGTTGCATAGCTCTGATACTTTCAATTAAACTCAGAACACAAGCTTACTATTTCATTTGATGAGTTTCTTAATAAATCTTGGTGAAACTACGTGCTGCAGTAGTTCGCACCAAATGAATGGGTTATTGAACGTACAAGGTGTATATAAAATATTTATAAGCCCCTTCTGAGCCCTGAAGCCCGGCTCTCAGAGGTCCTATCGTGAAATGAACTTTTGATGTACACATGGCAGGCCAAGACCTACAAAATGATATATACATCATGGGTCTAGGACTTATAGTTGCTGAGATATAGCGCTCCTTTATTAATATAGCTTATATAGTAAAAAAAAACGGTACTAAGGCCCCTTTTACGGCCCTGAGAGGTCAGTTCGCGAAATGGAAAAAAGTCATTTATTGGCAGGCCAAGACCTACAAAATGATACTTCATGGGTCTAGGACTTATGGTTGTTGAGATCTAGGGTGATGACGGACGGACAGACAGACAAAAAAAGTATATACAATATACTTTTTTTTTAAATCAATTATTTATACAACATGAATGAAAAGAATGATTTAGGTCTAAAAAAAAGTAATTATGAACTCAATAAGAACAAAAGGGTGAGCGCGTGAGTTTATTACCGGTTAGTGTATTGTTGTTATCGTTGTTATCGTTGTTATCGTTGTTATTGTTGTTGTTGTTGTTATTGTTGTTATTGTTGTTATCGTTGGTTTTATTGTTGTTATTGTTGTTATTGTTGTTATTGTTGTTATTGTTATCATTGTTATCATTGTTGTCATTGTTGTCATTGTTGTTATTGTTGTTATTGTTATTGTTGTTATTGTTAGTGTTGTTTCTGTTGTTGATATTGTTGTTGTTATTATTGTTGTTATTATTGTTATTGTTGCTATTATTATTGTTATTGTTGTTGTTTTGTCAAGTTAGTATTTAGTGTAATTGAAATATATATGAAGTGCAATACATATTTATTTCATTTTGTCATTCCTTGAATAAACAAAACAAAATGGTTGACACGCATGAATACATTAGTATGCAGGACTGACGTCATAGCTGCAAGAGACTATCTGCTGGTAAATACATATCAAATTTTCGGAGGCTGGTACATACATATCAAATTTTTTTGGAGGTCACATTAGCTATTCAAGAATGTGTATACACAATATGTGTATTGAAATAAAAGTTTAAAACAAAAAATTCGGAACTCTCCGAGTGGTATCATCCATAGCATGGCGTGTTCTGTGGGCTGCCAAAGGCCTTCCATGTTTTGCATGTACAACTACAACGCCCTATATACAGGCCCACCGACAGAAATTTCGGGCCCCTGTGCAGGGCTGTCACGGGCCTTCCTTGCTGATATTATTTTTTAAAATTGATTGTACAGGTCAGTCCGGGCCCCTAAAACTCGCCGGACACCTGGGCAAGTGCCCCCTGCCTCCACCCCTCTCGGCGGGTCTGCCTATATGTACACATTATACCATTTAGTTTTAAATAATGCAACAGCCAAATGGCTAAAGTTATTATCCACTGCGAGTCCAGCCATTTATGACCCCGTTTTGCTTCCGTTGCAGTCTTGGCCACGGTGTGGATAAAATAAAGGCACTGCAAAAACTGTTCCAAATATTGTCTAAAAATTCAAGAGATACACATAACATTTCAGGGACTCAATAGAATAGTCAACACGCTGTCACTTAACATACAAATGTCTCGGGCCATATTGCAGCACTATGCATATTATAGTCAATGTGTCCAATATCTTGGTACTACAATGTAAATAAGGATGTTTCCAATCATTTGTTATCTTTCTCGTCAAGATGCTCTTCAAGTAATGAGGTACACTCTGTTGAAGAGGACCAATGTATGTTATTGTTTTTGTTTTATATATTGAGCTTATCATTCATTTATAATTGGACCAATGTTTACAAAAAGTCTTTTGTAATCGGGGCCGATGTTTTCAAACTATGCTGCTTCAAACGAGATAAATTTACGTGAATTAATACGAGATTATAAAATGTAAACAAATCGATATAAACACGGGACAACTTGAATGTCTATTTATAACCTTGACATTTAATCATATTTACCAAGTTTGGAGCTAGGGGTCGCGGCCATTACTTTTTGTGACGGCGATAACTTTTGTGAATATTTAATGAGCATGAACTTGAGACATGCATAGCGTTCAGTTATGGAAACGACATTTAGGGGCATTCATATAGGGCAGTGGCGTACCTAGGGGGGGGGGGCGGTGGGTGCGGTCCGCACCGGGTGGCACTTTTTATTACTTTTTAGGGGGGGGGGGCGGCAAAAATGTATAGATTAAATTGAAATACCTAAATGAGAGGGCGGCAAAATCGTCTTCCGCCCTGGGCGGCCGATACCCACGCTACGCCGCTGATATAGGGACCTCGTGCTGGCCTGTTACATTTAGTGCACCCCCCCTCCCAGCTCACTGGTTTACCCAGGTGCACTATAATACGCACAAAGACGGGGCGGGCTTATTGGCTCTGATGTGGCCTGAGAGTAAATATTATGCCCACAATTTACAAACAAAGATATTAAATAGAAAGATAATAGAAATTGGAATCAGTTTCAAAAAAGAAACTGTTTAAATAAAATGTGGACGCCCTACTTCGAAAGCCTCCTTTCTCTCCCCCCCCCCTCCACACCCCTCCACCTTCGTGCAACACCGACTTTACACTTGGATACGTGCATGTATTTATTTCTGTCTCTTTTGAAGACGCCTAAACTTTTAAACTCCAGCCGTGACAGAATTGTTTACTTCATTCCTAGTGTTAACACTACACTACACTACACTACACTACACTACAAATGTAAATCATTACTACTGCACCACACTCTGCCCGACCCTTAACTTCCATTATTTTTGTTTTTAGTTGAGAGGATGACACAGTCAAACCTAGAGTGAAGTAGTAGATCAATAGTCAGACATTATCTCATAACTGACAAATGTACGTGAAACAGTTCAATGCTGGTATAGTTCAATGCTGGTATAGTTCAACCCAGTCAATTGAAAATAAAAGGAGCTCCAACTGCAATAAAGAACACAAGAGAGAGCGAACACTGCAACTTATTCATCGGCCGCCCGCCCCCCACCCCCCATTCATCTATTGTATCTCTGTGTCAGAACTGTACAATTTATAGCTTTTTATTTTTTTTTTCATTACGCGACAGTCCAGATTGAAACTATCAAAACGGCCATTATTTGAACATGGCTGACTGTTTACTGTTGTGGTATGCTTACAGAAGAATATTTTCTTATACATTTCTGAAAAACTCCAGTAAAAGTGTGTGCGCTTGAAGTCAGGGTAACATTACAGTTAGTATAGCAAAGCCCCGGGCCAAGTGTCCGATTCGGGGGGGGGGGGGTCTAAAAACCATATCTGTAGTCAATACAACATTAACTGTAGTCAATTTAACATTAACTGTAGTCAATATAACATTAACTGTAGTCAATATAACATTAACTGTAATCAATATAACATTAACTGTAATCAATATAACATTAACTGTAGTCAATATAACATTAACTGTAATCAATATAACATTAACTGTAATCAATATAACATTAACTGTAGTCAATATAACATTAACTGTAGTCAATATAACATTAACTGTAGTCAATTTAACATTAACTGTAGTCAATATAACATTAACTGTAGTCAATATAACATTAACTGTAATCAATATAACATTAACTGTAATCAATATAACATTAACTGTAATCAATATAACATTAACTGTAGTCAATATAACATTAACTGTAGTCAATATAACATTAACTGTAGTCAATGTAACATTAACTGTAATCAATGTAACATTAACTGTAGTCAATATAACATTAATTGTAGTCAATGTAACATTAACTGTAGTCAATTTAACATTAACTGTAGTCAATATAACATTAACTGTAGTCAATATAACATTAACTGTAGTCAATATAACATTAACTGTAGTCAATGTAACATTAACTGTAGTCAATATAACATTAACTGTAGTCAATATAACATTAACTGTAGTCAATATAACATTAACTGTAGTCAATATAACATTAACTGTAGTCAATGTATCACTAACTGTAGTCAATGTAACGTAGTTAAACCCTCCATATCGCCCCTCCCACCCCCACTTGGGCGGAGGCATGGGGTGGTCGGTCTAGTCGCCAACCCCTAAAGCCGCTACTGCATACTGTTATCATTATCAGAGCATTCCTAATGGAAACTATGCAGCCGTCAAGAGCTCCCACTGCCTAAGACCCCCCCCCTCTGCCCCCCCCCTTTCCATTAATAATGTCCACCCAAATCTGATACTAACGGGACCGTGACTGGAACATGTGCATACAACGCCCAATATCTCAAAGCCTCTGCCCCCCACCCCTACAAAATTTAGAATGTCCTGTCATGTTATGCGCACGAAGGATTCCTTTGTTGTTGTTGTTTTTTTTTCCCTTTTAATCTTCAAGTTGAATTACAATCTAATTTATAAACAGCGTGCTCAAAATACAATCTAATTCATAAACGGCGTGCACAAAATACAATCTAATTCATAAACGGTGTGCTCAAAATACAATCTAATTCATAAACAGTGTGCTCAAAATACAATCTAATTCATAAACGGTGTGTTCAAAATACAATCTAATTCATAAACGGTGTGTTCAAAATACAATCTAATTCATAAACGGAGTGCTCAAAATACAATCTAATTCATAAACGGTGTGCTCAAAATACAATCTAAATCATAAACGGTGTGCTGAAAATACAATCGAATTCATAAACGGCGTGCTCAAAATACAATCGAATTCATAAACGGTGTGCTCAAAATACAATCTAATTCATAAACAGTGTGCTCAAAATACAATCTAATTCATAAACGGTGTGCTGAAAATACAATCTAATTCATAAACAGTGTGCTCAAAATACAATCTAATTCATAAACGGTGTGCTTAAAATACAATCGAATTCATAAACGGCGTGCTCAAAATACAATCGAATTCATAAACGGTGTGCTCAAAATACAATCTAATTCATAAACAGTGTGCTCAAAATACAATCTAATTCATAAACGGTGTGCTCAAAATACAATCTAATTTCATAAAAGGCGTGCTCAGCCTTATTTTTTTTTTAGAACAGTCACGATTTTTTTTTCTTTCTTAGCGTACAATTAACAAAAGAACACACGGCTGTTTGCTAAAAGTTTGCAAGTTAATATTCAGTCACCTCTAAATTTCTGACCATGGGTGGGCGGAGAAGGGTTGGAGGTGGTGACCGTGAATAAAAGTTTTAAAAAAAAGTATGGCGGATTCGTGTCCAATTGATGGGGGAGGCTTGTAAATAAAAATAAGAGACATAGATATACATACACAGAGAGAGAGAGAATGAGTGAGTCAGTGAGTGTGTGTGAGAGAGAGAGAGAGAGCGAGAGAGAGAGAGAGAGAGAGAGAGAGAACAGCATACATGTATTGTGTTAGTAAGTTGCCAATGTGTCAGCTGTCAGATGGACCGAAATATTAAGAGACACAACAGGACGTGATGGTTTGTTATAAGTGTGTTCATACACGTCTGTGTGTGATGGTACAGTGTGTTAGCAGTTTAATGAGCAATAGGGGAGGGGGGCTTGGAGGGGGCGGCTACATTTGTTAGTTTGTCCGGGTGAACTCTTTGTTGTTGTTTTTTTATTATTATTGTTGCTTTGTTTTGTTTTTTCTTGTTTAAGATTTCACGTGACATGTGTTTAATTCAACCACATTCAAAGTCTGTGTGTTTTAATGCACCGTTGTTTGAGGATTCACATTGATCAAATTCACTGGCGTAAATATGGAAGGGCGAAGGGGTGTTCCGCATGGGCAGCACCACCTTCTTTGCCACTTGTACGGGGTGGCATCTTCGCCACTTCAGTATTTTTTTAGCACGGAAATTGTATAGCACTAACGATAGTTACGCCACCAGTTAGATTAACCATATAATTCAGGGTTTACATAATTAGATTCACTAGCTTTATTAACGTAAAACTCTGAAGAAAATATTGAGCTTCTTTAAAAAAAAAACAGATAAAATTAAGCTACTAGTATAATTTTTGGCTTGGGGGGGGGGCTTTAGAAGTCGTGGGCCCAAGGCGTGCGGATGGTGTACCCGCCGTTAAATCCGTCTCTATATTTACAACCAGGGAGGAGAGTCCGCTAACTTTTTGTGTGTGTGACGCCCCTGTAAGGATGAGGTGAAATCTATTAGATCCTGTAAACCAACTCATGGGACGGTGTCTATGGTGCCCTTCTTTCGTCCCTACCATAGACGATAGTGCAATGGACATGGAGGCACCACGGGACATATAGATATTTGGTTGTAACTTTTTGTACCTTGGGGCGGTTTTTTTTACACTTATGGTTGAGCAGAGAGCGCCATGGTTTGTGTGGACACTAAATAAATGAAATGACCACTGTCTAAAAAGTTCGACTACAGTGTTGGGAAAACTTTTCACACAACATACAGGGGGGGGGGGGTGCGGCTCTCTCTATAGTACAGAGCCATCCTAACGGAAAATAGTGTGACGTAACATCTGCTACAAAAACTGAATAAGATGTAATGTGTGGCGGAGGGTGGGGATGGATGGTCGTGTGGTAAAACACTCGACTGTTGACCTGAGGGTCCCTGGTTCGATCTCCGGTGAGGACCAATGGATTTATAAGAACCTTTATTATTGTTTTGTGTACAAGAGTAGTTGTCTATTAATACCGGACATAGTGGTAAGTTTAATCCAGAACTTATAGAGCAATGTACTTTACCACCCCCCCCCCTTTTAGGTGCCAAAAAGAGCTAAAGTGGGGGAAATTCTGCAATGCGACAATGTCAGTAAAAGACTTCCCATTCCGCCACCGGCAAGTTACGCGACTAGGAAAGAATTGATATCTTTTAAAGCATTCGGAGAGAAAAAAAATGACTAGTACAGTTAAATGTAAAACTATTTCCTGTATACCCTCTTGATCCGCCATTTATAGTTACAAGACCATGGTTTGTAAATCATCGTGAAACGGAAATTGATTTTCTTTGAATCTCCTAGTGTATTTACGTATTAATCAATAACTAATTTTTTTAAACATAATTTCAAAGCTAGATAAAAATAGATGAATTCATTGAAATAAATCTATACACAAATCTAGACAATTAGTTAATATGTAGCCAAAATCAGGGTTGCGATAAATATGACATAAACAAACTATGACAACATATACACACTTGAGAAAAAACTACGTTACTAAGACTTAATAATGTCTTAAAAACTGAAGTCTACCGTTAACAAATACTTATATAATAAAACATCGAGCTTCATTTAAAGCAAGCCATTCCCGGTCAAGCGTAAAGATAATGTTTAAATCATTTCAAAATGAGATCATCCAAAAATCGATCACTGACAAGACAAAACAAAATACTTGAGTGCAATATAACTTTACTATAATTGTTTACCAGTAATGCATTACATTATTTGCTCAATTAATTCCAAGCACGACCTACTTGAAAAAATGGGAAGCGAGATCGGAATCATTTAGGTTATTTAGAAAAAAATCATTACATACACTACTTATTACTTAAGACACAAATCTATTATTGTGTAACAAATCTATTCTTGTGTAACAAATCATTACATGCACTAGTTATTACTTAAGACACAAATCTATTATTGTAACCAATGTAAAAGATAATCTAAAAACTACTATCTGGATTACATGATACCTAGTATAAATATTCAGTTATCAGCTCCACGTTATGATACTGAGGCGTACCTAGGGTGGGGGGGGGAGGTCCTAATTCGAAAGTCCCCCCAGGGCCTCAGCTTGAGGGGGGCCCCAAAAAATTTTTTACATTAAAATTTAGTACATTATCTCATGTCATGGTGTCGAATGTCCAAATGCAGGGGCCCCCAAAGGGCCCCCAAATCCTTTGTTGTTACACTCTGCTGCTATGGTGGTGAAGAGAAGCTGATATCTTTTGATAAAGAACCAGCGACGGATTTAACAGCTGACGCATCGAGCGCGCGCCATGGGCTCTAACAACTAGATGACCCCCCCCCCCCGGCTTTATCCTAATTTGACTTGGTTTTTTTTTCTTGTCTTTTTCTCTAAAAATGGGGTCGAAAATATTTCTTGCAGTGCCCAGGGCACACCAACCAATTTAAATCCGATTCTCTATTAGAACCATTTATATTAAACTGAAAGCTTCCCAGCATTTTTTTTTTGTCTTTCCTAATATTTCTATATCCCCCCCCCCACAGTCGACTCGCCATGGAGACAACCACCCGGGCCCCGGGGACAAAAGCCACGGGCTGCGCTTAAGATTCAAAACATTTACCTGCATCGGACCCGTCCTGGCTCACGACCTTATTCCTGCCTAGGCCCCCCTCCCCCAATACCACACAGTGTGGCATACAAATCAAGATTTGCTTCTCCTTCCCCCCCTCCTCCTCTACCTTGCCCACCCAAACTTTGCCAGGCGAATGTTCAATTAACGCGATCTGCAGACTTGGCATTCACGTTCATCGATCAATGAATTCGATTTAGTGTTCAGGACAATAAAAATAAGAAAGCTCACCATGGATTTTTTTACTTTTAAATATAGTGAAATAAAATATACCGGTTTGTACTTGTTGATATTTGGTGAATTGAATCTTGGGAATCCATAATACGTTCAAACGAAATCCCATGACATTTTAACAAGCTTTTTCTTTATGAGAAAATGAATAGAACGGGGGGGGGGGGGAATAACGCTCTGGTAAGAGATAAAATATTCATACACTTATCCGGCCAGCAGACCAGAACACTGAACGGTGGTGTATTATGATCGCTCAATTCATAGCCCGGGGGGGGGGGGTGCATTTAATTTATATTTTAATATTCTTTTGCTGATGATGTGATTCTACTTTCTCAACCCCCCCCCCTTTCGGAAATTCAAATGTTGAGGTTAATTAATTCATCATACTTCGAAGCTAATTCACAGCTATCAAACAAAGCATGCAAATATTTAAATATGAGATAACGTGAACTCGTTTGCTAATTGTAGGACTGTTTATTAGTTCATTATGTAAACAAGAAATGCTCCTATTATTTATGCTTACTAATGTATTTCTACACATATATTTTATAGTATTTCTCCTGCGTTGTTACAACAACAAAAAAGTGACTACAATTTATTTTAGTCGGAGGAAAATAAATTGCTGAACATTAAGTATATACGAAATGGCACAACCAAAGTTCCGTATGTTACAGCTTAATACATTTCATTTGATAGAGTAAATATGTGTTTTTAAATACATCGTCTTTTCACGTGAATAAAACAGTAGGATATAAAAAGTGTTTAATCAATGGCTCTGTTATTTTGCACGATTATTGGCAATGTATTTAGTTCACTGCCCATGCGTAGTTTCAACTCGTTTCACCCTTTCCCAGCCCTGGCGTATTTCTATCAAAATAGTTTGCATTTACATAATTCGACATGGTGTTTAATAAACGAATATCTAAATAGAAAAAAAAAAATACTGTGGTTATAAAAAAAAATGCTTATAGATAAAACTTATGAAATGGTCAAAGGTTAAACTGTATGCCCTGCATGCACTAAATGATTCGTCCGATACTCGGTTCACTGAAACACTATAGATTTTTTTTTTCAACTGTAACAATGTGTACAAACCTTTTTTATTTTTCCTTCTTTAATTATGTTGTTGTTGTTGTCCTTCCTGTAGAAATAAAACCTAAAATAACGTCCGTCAAACCAAATAAATGATGCACGTTCTCTTCACAACGGAATATGCGGCATACCTGGGAAGATTAAATTATATCGGAAAAAAAAAAGATTGTTCAAAAAGTAGGACCAAATACTATTTGCGTGTCGAGTCACTGGACGCAGCACTAGCTGACTCTACCTGTCAACGGCAGTTCGTTTACACCTGAATATCACAACACGTCACATACATTCGGGGAGGGAGGGGAGGGGGGAGGGAGGGGAGGGGGAGGCGGGCGGGGGGGGGTCTATACTATCAAAAACCCTCACCGCTCTTGCTTAGCAGTGTAGCAGACGCGTGATCAGAGCGCGCGTAGCAAAGAGGGGAAAAAAAAAGAATGCGGGTAGTTGAGTATAGATGGTGGTTGGGGGGGGGGGAGGGGGGGAAATCACGTGGTATGGTGTATTGATAGAAAACAGCGTCAGCGTCACCCAGCCGTGAATACAAGGGGGTGGGGGGGGACGAGGTATTGTTATAGACTGGCCTAGTTTCCAACACCCTTCCTACCCGCCAGTTGCTTTTACTTTTTTCTTTCCTTATTTTGTAAAGTTCTGTTGTTGGTAACGAAATGGTCGATCAGAAACTAAATGTGGTTCCACTAGAACCAGGTGTGTGTGTGTACCACTGATTCCTGGTGCGTGTGTGTGTTTTTCTCTTGACGACATCGTAAAATCAGAAATAAGGACATGTACACTTCTCCGTTAACAGAGCCAACCAGGGGCGTTTTAACGCATCGGTCGAGCCCTGACCGGGTATCCCCCCCCCCAATAGTTGTTTTTTTTACTTACTTATTATAAATCATTGAAAACTGGGGAAAAAAGCGTCAAAAATTGAAAATCTACCAAAGTTGGTATCCGCTAGTCCGTCGCCAAACTTGTTCCCACCTCCTCTCCTTTATCCGAAACGACGACCTTTGCCGCGACTACAGAGATATGTTAGTAGTTATTTGGTGCAATGCTAATACTGTGAATTTAATAGTAGTTATTAAACAGCACGTTTTCATGATTTTGAGACTTCTAACCATAATTTATTTATTCTTTTTTCAAAACAAAAAAAATCAGTATTTCGGATGGTGGGTGGGTATTGGGGGGGGGGGGGGAGAGAAGCGCCCCCTACACACACAATCACCAACCATAAATAAAGCTCCTGCACACACATGGGACCACCCTTTGAAATAAAAAAAAATAATCGAAACCCTAACAAATGTTGGAGAGGAGGGTGGAGGGTGGGTGAAGGGGAAGCCAAGAAATTAACATAAAAATATGGTTTGTGGAGGGGTGGTGGTGAATGAAACAAGCAAAAAGTCTCGTGAATGACATAAACACAAGTCAATTTAATTGAAAATGTGTGCTGGGGTTTTCATTTTTTTTCTTTAATAATTCATTATGAAATAGAGAAGGTATTACAGTTTATTTTATTATGTATTACCTTTTAACATAATTATAATCTCAACCAAAAAAAATACAGGCATAGACCTATGTTATCCATTCATTTAATTTTTTATTTTTTTTAAATACAAATTTCAGTAAGATTAACTTGAAGGGATCTTTTAGCTCCTTCCCCACTCTCACGTACAGGGCTGCCGTGACAATTAAAAAAATCCATCATCATTACATACGTGTCTGGGGATATATCACTGTTTCCTCTAGGTTGTGCGCTTTTGCGCGTGCACACAGCTCGCCGAGCGCTCACACACATTACACCCTAAGTGCACAATATTTCGCTGAGTAGACCTATTAATCGCCATGTTGCGCACAAAAGTGTTAATTCCCATCCAAATTTGCGCACAACCAATATCTTTTGCTGCATGCATCCTTTGAAAAATTAAATTAGACGGAACATCGGCCTCTGAAAATTCTACACACTTATAAACTGTTTATAGTATATAACATCAATACATCTAGATCAGAGGTGTGCGGATCTTGAAATTTAGCGTCCGCGTCCGTCAGCGCATTTCTATCAATGATCCGCGTCCGCGACCGCGTCCGCAGAATCTTACAACATTGGTCCGCAGTCAGTCCGCGCGTCCGCATTGCTGAAATTTAGCTGTTTAAATGACTTGAAATTTTGTATGGTAACGCTAAAGAAGATCCGCGTCAGTCCGCGAGTCCGCAACTTAACCATACGAAGCGTCCGCTGTCAGTCCGCGGATTCGGAAAAGTCTGCGGATCTGCGTCCTCAAGTGGACGCGTCCGCTGTCCGCTCATCTCTGATCTAGATATGTCTAAATAGGTATGATGCAATAATATATACTTTTAGGACCCCAACACCTTAGACTGCCTTAGAGATGAGACGTAGACTACGCCACTGTTTTATTAGCTTTAATAAAAAAGTAACAAAGAAATTCGGGCATCAGTCACGCGTTATTCGACAAAAAAATAATAATTGTCAGTATAAATAGCAACACCGGAAAGCTTGTATATTTATGTTCTTACAGTTACTTACCTTTTGTCACGTGAAACACTGTAAGTGACTACTGAGATCACGTGATTAGAATACAATCGTTAGTCACATAGCTTCTCAAACGATTGTTTATGTTATAGGCTAGCCTCTGTTTCTACTAGCTATCACTTATTACGATTATTAATGTTGAACTTGGAAGTTTATTTTTTTTTTGGTCATGCCCATTGCTGCTCCATATATCTTGAGGCATCGCTAAGGTTCAACTGAAGGCAGCGGTGTATTGAAAAATGACATAGAAGACAAGTGAAAATAATAACCACAACTAACTGCACTTAAGAATGTCACTGAACAGATGAATTCATTCTTATTGTCTGCAGATCAGTAGCGTCACTATGGTTGGTGTCACCCGGTGCACAAAATTCAGGGTGTCACCCCCCCCCCCCCAAGACTTCCTACACTAGAGAATTCACTTGTAAATACTTACGCAATAAAAACGATAGTACATGTATTAATGACAGTATTTCAGAAAGATGTATATTACTTTTATTAAACTGAGTTTGTAAACTACGTCTCCAATTTCATGAAACCACGTGACTACATGCGTCCTTTTTTATCCAGACGCTCTGCGTGCTGGCACCCTGTGATACCACTCTGCATGGTGGCACCCTGTACTAGCTCTTCATGGTGGCACCGTGTGCTACTGCTCTATATGGTGACATCATGTGCTACTGCTCATATTTTTACTATGATCGGTTATAAAACCGACTGTACCGAGTTATTTCTGCAATGAAATTTAGAATCGGTCATTTTGTGTCGCCCCCTAAAATCGTGTCATCCAGAGAGGCTCGCACCCCCTTCTGACGCCAGTGCTACAGATTTTCGTCTTTGTACAATCTCAGATCAGCATATTAGTATCGATGGTGCTGACACTATCCATCTGATGACACCTTCATAATAATGTTACTAATTACTAAGAGTTGGTTAGATTACAAAAGCGTATATTACGATGTTGAGTTTTATTTATTTGTTATGGTTTTGACTTATTTGTCCATGATGATACAATTACACCAATCAATGTCTGTCTGAACTTACTGAAGTGAAACAAACCAAAAAAAACAACAGAGTTATTTGAAAAATTAGACAAACTTTAAATCCCCGAGCCCCGGGAGACTGCTGCTTCCCTTTTTTTTTTCTGTTGTACCCCCCAGTTTGACGGATCTGACAACACCGCCATTTTAGTTCAACAGACAACCAAAAATTCAATTATACTTTTCAGAGATTGTATGCCCCGTTTGATACACTGCGTTTTGTTTTCTTAGACTGTATTACAGAAATGAGCATGCATTCTGTTTTGTATACACACAGACCCACCGACAGAAATTTTGGGCCCCCCGTGCTGATAATAATATTTTCAAAAGTTGATTGGCCAGCTCAGTCCGGGTCCCTAAAACTCGCCCTAAAACTCGCCGGGCCCCTGGGCATTTGCCCCCCTGCCACCTCCCCCTCTCGGCGGCACTGTATACACATGCACTTAACGCTACACTACACATACTGTAAATTATGTTGATTACACACTATCACCAATGCATGTTTCGGCGTGTCAGACATGGATCAATGAGAAGAATTCTTTGTTGCTCATATTATTATAAGTTACAAACTTACAATATTTATATAGTATATCCACAAATAAAAAAAAATGCGAACATTCTTTTTTTTTCTAAATTAGCTTTCATTCAAAATGCACTCTACAATTAAAAAAAAATCCTTTGACGGCAAAATTTTTTATTCCATGGTAGAGGACATTTTCAAAAGAGTTGCACTTTCTGTTTAAATTAATATAAATATTCTGTGCTTAGATCTTACAAATAATTATATAAAATATATCTGCTACAAATAAGCGTGGATGCCCATCTAGATATCTAAGTTGGTTGTTTAATTATATATTTATTATTATCAAATAATGTAAAGGCATATTTAGTCCAGTATATTGTATTCACCTACACTCTAAATTTATCAATGATAATTTATATATATATATATACTAGTTGCAAGTACCCGGCTTTGCCCGGGTTTAAAATAAGGTTTTCTATTTACCTTCTGTTTTCTCCCTACCCCCTCTCTCCCTTTCTCTTTCCCTCCCTCCCTTTCTCCCTCCCTCCCTCTCCTTCCCTCTCTAACTCTCCCATCTCCCTCTCTCTCCCTATCTCCCTCCCTCCTTCTCTCACTCCCGTCCCCCGTCTCTCCACCTTCTTCCCTTCCTCCTCCCCCCTCTCTCCCTCTCTGCCCCCTCTCTCTCTTTATCTCTCACTCCCTCTCATTTCTCCCATCCTCTCCCTCCCTACCCCTCTCTCCCTCCCTCCTTTCTCCCTCCCTCTCTCTCCCATCTCTCTCTCCCCCTCTTCCTCTCTCTCCCTCCCCCCTCTCTCCCTTTCCCTCCCTTTCTCCCTCCCTCCCTCTCCCTCCCTCTCTCCCATCTCTCTCCCATTCACCCCTCCCTCATTCCCTCTCTCTCCCTCCCTGCCCCCTCACTCTTTCTCTCTCTCCCTCTCTCCCACCCTCTCTTTCCCTCCCTCCCCTCTATCTCCCTCCCTACTCCCTCCCTTCTTTTCTCTCTCCCTCTCCCCCTGCTCCCTCTCCCCCCTGCTCCCTTTCCCACTCTCCCCCCTGTCCACCCCTCCCTCCCTCCTACCCTCCTTTCCTCTCTCCCCCCTGCCCCCTCTCTCTCTCTTTTTCTCTCTCTCCCTCTCTCTCCCAATATCCCTCCCTCCTTCTCTCACCCCCCGTCCCCCTCTCTCCACCTTCCTCCCTTCCTCCTCCCCTCCCTCCCTCCCTCCCTACCCTCCCTCCTCCCCCTCTCTCCCTCCCTGCCCCCTCTCTCTCTCTTTATCTCTCACTCCCTCCCATCCTCTCTCTCCCCTCTCTCCTTCCCTCCCCTTTCTCTCACTCCCTCCCCTCTATCTCCCTCCATACTCCCTCCCTTCCTTTCTCTTTCCCTCCCTCCCTTTCTCTCTCCAACCCTCCCTCTCCCTCCCTCCCCATTAATCTCCCTCCCTACCACCTCTCTCCCTCCCTCCCTCTCCTCCTCTCTGCCCCCTCCTTCCCTCTCCCTCCCTGCCCCCTCTCTATTTATCTCTCCCCCCTCCCTCTCTCTGTACAATTAAACGTCAAATTACGCTTCTTAAATAAACAGAAAACCTTATTTTAATCCCGGGCAAAGTCGGGTACTGGCAGCATGAAAAAAAAACAACAACAATATTTTTTTTTCCCGTCCCTAGCCCTTTCTTCACCGTCCGTTCAATTACCCATTCACTTGGTGCGCGATTTTTATTTATAGTGAAGGCGATCCCATACCGTGGATACTTTAATATAGTAAAATACTAAAATAATTAATTACAATTAAACTACGCATTGAGATTGTATTAATAATGTTAATAATGTCACAGAAACATTTTAATTAACGTATTTCGGTTTATTAAAGTGCACCTTTAATTTTAATCTTCCGAATACATAAAACGATAGGTAAATAGATATGACTATTGATTTCATCATGTTTACAATTGGAGTTTCCGGGAGTTACCCCTCTTTTAAAAATGTGTCATAGGGAAATGACGTCACAGAGGAATTTTATCTATGGCGCCGTCGAGATTACTTTAATATAGTAAAATACTAAAATAAAAATAATTAATTACAATTAAATTACCCATCGAGATGAAACGAAACCTGTCCTATAACCTTCCCCATGTAATTATGTGTATGTGTAACGAATTTCACGTTTTTTTGGTTTTCTGGATCTTGAGTTATAAGGGAACAGACAGACAGACAGACAACTAATGCGTCTTATAAGTATAGATATATGCTAATATAATATTTTTTTACTTTTTAGTGCATTTTAATTTATTTTTAAAATGTTGTAATCTTTTTTTTTACATATTTATATTTTAAAATGTTTAATTTTAAAAGAACTAATTACTTGTTACACACTTTAGTCATATTTGGCTAGTCTATATAAGACTTTAAAAAAAAGTTTCTACTATTTTGCACACTTATGTACCAGTGCTGTACTTCAGTAACTATTTGGACATCATAATTTCATAGCGTATTTTTCCCATTATAAACATTGCTAAAAGTAATTAGCTTAGTAACTTTACAATGATAATGAACTAAAATGATTAAATCGTGTATTGTATGCAGAATCTATAAGTGTGCCGACTTTGAGGTTTCTCACTAAATTAGACCAGGTCCGAAATTGAGATATAACATTTACAAACACACCCACCCAAAGAAAGTGAATCTAATTAAAAGCTTACAAAAAACATTTTCAGTCTTAAATTAAGGTTGTGTCATATACAATGCATGCATGCTAGTGTATTTCTCTTCAGTAAATATTTCCTAAAAAACCCAGCATGTAATCTAGCATGGACATTTAAATGTTTAGTCTATTATTATAGACATCTAAATGTTTTTGGTCTACTTAGGTAAATAAAAAAAGATATTTAAACAAAAAAAAAACGGAAAAAAAATACTGTTTATTAAAATGTATACTAAAAAAGGATTAAACATCAGTAGGACAGTTTTAAGGACTCGCACGTGTGGAGCATGTTGTGAATCACCAGAGGTTTTAAAATTTAAAGAAAAAAACAACATTTGTTGCTGTAGCTGGTCCTTTTCTTTTGCAGATCTCGCCAAGACTGAGCATAGCTGCTGCATTTCTCATTTGAGCGTGTTCTGCCCAAAACAAGTATTTTAAAATCCCCCCCCCCACAGCTTTTTGTCCATGCAAGGCTATTTCTATTTTACTGTCACTGTGTAATGACCATTACTGTCATCTTGATCGTTTTTTTACGTATGTGTCATATACACTTTCGCTGTCTGGAAGTTTGGTGATGAGTTCTTAGAGTACGCTGTCGCAAACATTTTGTGGGAGCGCCCCCCCTCCCCCCACCACCTCAGGTGATTAGTAACGGCACTGCGTCTAATTACATAATAAGATGGGAAAAGTTCAGCAGTGAGAAATTATACGGTAAACTTCAAGCTAAATCATTTTTTAAATACTGGATATATGATACCTACTAGGCTACTAGTACTAATACTACTAATAAAGTCTACAGCCTTTGTTGTTGTTCGTTTGTTGTGTAATGAGTAAAATTTGAATTGAATCGTCAGTCACAACAAGAGCCGTGTTTGAATCAAATGAAATCGTCCCGACTTTGAAATGGGTGCTCCATCTGTGTAATGTACATGACTATTCGGATCAACAGGGTACTCAGTAAACAGATTGATACAAGTGGTAACACTAAACATGTTAAGATAACAGTGACCGCTTCCGGGGGGGGGGGGGAGAGGCTGGTCAACAGTATAAGATAACACTGATTGCTTCCGGTGTTGGAGGAGGGAGGGGTCGAGTATTGGAGGCTAGTGATCGAAGTGTCCAGGGTCCCACTTCCGTGATTGACAAGCAAATTGTTTTGGACCTGGATCAGACTACTAAAGATACGCCCCTAGATAGTTACCAGTGGTGTGCAACTTATATCGTTCTTTTCTTTAAGTGCGATTTTTTAATTAAACCAACTGACATGGATGACCGGCTTTTCTCTTTGCCCACATTCTGACTGTATCTGAAGCATATTTTTATAGTCAGGGCATTTCAGGTTCGAATAGTGTGTTTATTGTGTGTGTTTGTATGTGTGTGAGTGTGTGTGTGTGGCTGTGTCAAGGAAGCGGGTGTCTAACTATAAATTTACACTGCATTGGATACATGAAATTCAAACTTATACATCACAGGAAATGTTATCACTACACAAAATAAACTCTGCATATTCCAAAAAAAAATTACACTACGACTGCCACAAGGCGCTGGCCCTGGGCCCCGGGCCCGGACGCATTCAGAATGTTTTTACATTCTTTAACTGTAACGCAGATTTTTTCTTTGGGGGTGGGGGGGAGGGAGAGGAAGCCCAGTTGTCGTAGTTTGTCAGAGAGCCCAAGACTTATGGCCTGCGGGCGTGACTATACATTCATAAAAACAAGTACAATCAGTGGCGTCCCTAGAGTGGGTGCAGACCGCACCGGGTGACACCGATACACAGGAGTGACACCGACACACAGGGGTGACACCGACACACAGGGGTGACACCAATTCTGAACTCCATAACAGAAAGAACTCAGTCTAGTAGTACAGTGGGTATTCGGTTAACGAACTTAATCCGTTCCAAAATTATGTTCGCTATCCGAATCGTTCGTTAACCGATCATCGATTTACAATATATGTTAATAGAAATTCGATTAATTCGTTCTGGAGATCCTAAAAATTAAATTAAAAAAATGTTATGTACAAGAATAATGTCTTAGTAAGTTTATTTATTACAAATATGATACATAGGCCTACATATAGTCTTGCTTATTAATCAGTCCTTTTCCTTTCTTTGGGCGTTAAATGTTAAAGGACATGTCCAATGTCGGTTGTTTTTCTCTCTCCTTCAGAACTTTCAGGAAATGATTGATAGCAATGTAGTTGTAGAAATCATCAACCCTATTGACATCAGCTTGTTTAATGCCATATCTCCTTTGAAATTTTGTAAACCAGCCAGTGGTAGCCTTGAATTCTAGATTTTCGGAGGACGAGCCTGGAATTTGTTCTTTCAATTTCTCAAAAATTTCTACAGCCTTCTCTTGAATGATGGCCATTCTAGTTACATCTCTTTTCACCTCCCGTTCATTTATCCAAACTAAAAGCAAACTCGATTTTATCATGGATGACACTTTTTTTTGCTTCTCAGATGTAATTTTCGTTAGTCCTTTAGCGGCTTGAGTCTTCTTGATGATATCTTTTTTTAGCTAGGATTGTGCCTACAGTAGACCTGTTCAAGCCGTACTGCCTGGTAACATCAGTCATTATTTGTCCACTCTCTACTTTAGTTATAATCTCTTGCTTGGTATTTATGGTGAGCACAGTTCTTGACACTCCACTCTTTTTAGGCCCCATATTATTGTCACATTTTCAGGGGTTTTTTTTTTTATAAGGCGTTTAGGGAAGCACATACAAAAACCACAAAGACATAAACCAACTACACATGTATGGTACACCATTGACGATGTGTCGTCGCACACTACCGTACGCGTCGTATGGTGATGCCTCACTGCTACGTAGTATGAATGATGACGTGTCAGCGCATGCGCACATCCATTTCCAGGACAAATTGAGGACTGATGTCGGGTGTTCCGAGAGCCGAGACGTTTTCGTTAGAATTAGTTTTTGTTCGCTATCCGAATTTTGTTCGTTGTCCGAACACAAAAATCTTTCCTGAAAGTGTTCGTTGTCCGATTTGTTCGCTGTCCTAACAGTTCGTTAACCGAATACCCACTGTATTTTATAACTGACCATAGTCAAAAACATGAGCAGTAGCTCAGGATGCCACCATGCAGAGCAGTAGCACAGGGTGCCACCATGCAGAGCAGTATCACCGGGTATCACCAAGCAGAGCGTCCGGAGCTTAGGTAAATAAATACAGTTCAAAGCTGCTCTGATCAATCCGGAGTTATCTGTAAACGTTGTAAAATAAGGGACGCATGTAGTCACGTGGTTGCATGAAATTGGAGACGTAGTTTACAAACTCAGTTTTATGAAAGTAATATACATCTTTCTGAAATACTGTCGGTAATTATATCGTTTTTATCGCTAAAGTATTTTGAAGTAAATTCTCTAAGGTCTAGTGCAGGTACATTCGAAAATATGTACCATTGCTCATGGTGGAAGTCTTGAGGGGGGGAGGGGTGACACCCTGAATTTTCCGCACCGTGTGACACCAACCATAGTGGCGCCACCGCATAGAAGCAGATAGTAGTAATAAGACTTAATATGTCTTAGTGTTAAATATATTGCTGTGAAAACATGGTGCTAGGTAGGTGGATATTTTTTTTAAATGACGTAGCTCAATTTAAATAAAATCACGCGCTGCTCTGAAATGAATTTTGGTGGGAAAGGGGGTGGGGTGGGTGGGTTAGAAGCATATAATTCAGCTGTTAACTTAAAAATAATAAATCTAATGAATTAAAAAAAAATAGGTATAATTTCTGGCAGGTAACAAATTAGTTGAATTTAAAGCATAATAATAGATAAGATATTATCCGGTAGGTCACCGCGTTATTTAATAAAATACACGATTTAAGTACACTGTATTCATCGGGTAGGTAGCTAAGTAGCTGTTTATTTTATTCAAGAGCTGGTATATGTTCTCAAATTTTATATCTTACTATAGGTGCCTCTAATTTTTTCGTCCAAGAATATTTATATTTTTACTGCATGATTTAATCACAGCGTGTTGTGTGTGATAAAGTGTGTGTGTGTGTGTGTTGTGAGTTGATAAAGTTTGTGTGTGTTGTGTGTGATAAAGTATGTGTGTGCTGTGAGTTGATAAAGTTTGTGTGTGTGTGTGTGTGCGTGTGTTGTGTGATAAAGTGTGTACTTCACAACAGCAGAACAGTGAGTCAGTGAGCAGACAAGATAACGAGGAGGAAAGGGGAGAGGTTTCTAATTATAGAAACCGGAGTCATACTGCGAATAATTTATGTCATGACTGTCAACTACATTCAATACATGTGGACCAACGGTGAAATTGATTTTGACACTTTTTTCTGCGCCAGCGTTTAACTTTTTTTAACTACTTATATTGGTGTATGAATGTGCAGAGGCGGATTTCACGACGGCCCTAATAAATGAAGAGCCACGCAAAAAAAAAGTCCAACAATTCTTAAAGGTAAAAAACCCAACAACTCTAAAGGTAAAAATCCAACATCTCTAAAGGTAAAAAAAAAACCAACAACTCTAAAGGTAAAAAAAAAACAACTCTAAAGGTAAAAAAACCAACAACTCTAAAGGTAAAAATCCAATATCTCTAAAGGTAAAAATCCAACATCTCTAAAGGTAAAAAAAAAAACAACTCTAAAGGTAAAAAGCCCAACAAGTTATAAAACCGAATTTCAGACCCCTTTATGTTGTCTCCCCAAATAATTATAAGGGCTCAATGTTTTCTTCTGCACACACAGTACCCTAACCAACTTTAGCCCGCCTCTGTGATTGTGCAGACAGATTTAGTGGTTGACGCACCTAGGGCGCGCCAAGGGACACGAACAGAGGGGCCCCACATTATTGACGTCTCTTCTTTACTTTAAGGTTTCGAAACATCAACCATTATAAGTACACCACAGTGAATGAAAACTACACGAACACAGAAGGGGGGGGGGGGGGAGAGAGAGTCTAATGTACTATTGCATGTACATAGACACGTATGTGAATAATTAAACAGCAACCTAAATGACAAACCAGTTGAAAATATCGTGGTGAAGGTACTGCCTGTTTGTGGGGCCGCACAGGGACGGGCGCCGAAAGAGCACAGTTAAATGTTTTTGTTTTTTTTTTTGCACAAAAAGGCGTGATGAAAAGAAATATTGATTTTTGAGCTTGTTACAACTTACATCGCTATCTGGAACACAAAAACATAGCCCATAACAGAATATCAAGCATATTCTAAATCAGTGGTTCTCACATAGCCGATTACAGAATATCAAGCTGTACTCTAAGTGTGGGTCACGCGCCAATTTTTTTTATAATTATTTAATCGAAAAAATAATAAATTTATTTGTACTGGTCTTACTGGTGAAAACTACCCCCGGAAATGGTCTGGATAAAACACTGCATGTATTTATACTAATATAATAATTGCTACTTTAGTAAATATAAAAATTGTATCTGAAATTGAGGGCTTCAATGGGGTGTGGGGGGGGAGGGGGGTCAACAATGTTATGGTAGAAATACCAATTATTAATTGGGGGGGGGGGGGGGACAAAATGTTTACTGGAAACATACCAATTACTAGACTAATTCCAAAATAGATGAATTTTACATAAAATCAGTAAGTTGTTGACTTATTTTGAAAAGACAATGAAAAAGGTTACCTATGTTGATTCAATATTTATCAAGTATCCATAGACTGGTGTAAACAGTGATGGACAACAGTTAACTAAAAAGTTACTTACTATTTTTCAATTAAAAGCAAAGTTTAACCAATTTTAGTAAAAAGTGTAATGTAACTCATCTTTCTCAGTTACTAAAATTGTTAATTTCAGAATTCAAAATTTTACACCATGTTTTGTTTTATCTTACAAGTGAAAAAAATGTACTATATATTTAGACCAATATGCATGCCAATTACTTGTTTAAAAATAAACTTTAATAATGTTTAATTATTTTTTTTATCAATAATGGAGTAAGTGGCCTTCTAAATTGCTTCATTCAATGATACAGTTACAAGTTCTGAGAAAATTTCTACTGCAGTGCAGAATAGATGATAAAAATATCATTATGGTGATTTTTTTTTTATCAAGATTTTATCATGTTATAAAACTATTCTAGCCTACATTTACACAGCTAATTATGAACACTAATTCTGATGTGAAGTTTTTATTCGTCCAATAATAAACATGTACAAGCTGATTCATTTTTTCCAATGATGTTCAACTCAAAAAAAAAATGGATTATAAAAACCCACCCAAATTAAATAAAAAATAAAATCAGATTGATAATTGTCATCAAAAGTTTGACACGCTTAATGCTTTTTAAAAAATTATTCTTTATACATGTCCCAGTGATGGCCAACCTTTTTTCACTTTCACCTCTAGGGTGGCATATAGAGGAATTGGAAACAGATCTGCCATATAAGGGATGTGATGATTTTTAAACAATAAAACAAAGGAATTAAACTTTGTCAATGTGCAAGTATCAGAAATAATGCTATAATAGTATATATCGCATGTGAGTTCCATCTTGCCAAGTGTAAATTAAACATCCATTGGGTCACACTTAGTAAATGCATCCCACAAGTTGGCCACCACAGGTTAATACAGTCAACAACAATGAGGAAGAAATTACATTAAAAAAAAAGTTGCTCATTTACACACAATGAGATAAAAGTAACTTGAAAAAAAAAAACGATTATGTACATTAATGACTTTGATCTCATGAGTGTTAACAGTTTTGATAGTGAAAAAAAAAAGCAAAACGATTTCTGATTAGAAATGTACCATTTAATTTATCGAGGTATGGTCTTAAAAAAAATAATTCAAATGAATTTTTGTATCAAACATGTTCCACTCTAGGCCTCACCCTTCAGTACACTCATGAGTTCACCACTTTCCTTCATCTCCTGTTGAGGAAATAAGAAAAACATCTTTGGTTATATTTTAAAACAATGCCTATGCCTATGTTTAAATAAGGTTTTAATCTAATTGTGTTCCATTTATAAAAAAAAATTAAATAAAATAAAATTAGGACTAATAAAGTTGAATTGAGAAATACACAGAATCAGAATATCCTGATGTTAAGACTCAGAATGTCAGGCAAAAAAAAAAAAAAGAACAGCTTAAGAAGTAACAGCTTATATAATTATCACTGAAATACTTATACATTCTTATTCCAATTGTTATGTATCATTAAAAAAAAAGGCTTTTCATCCTGTTGCAATTTTCAAAGGTCTTTCTTTTTCCAAAGACATTTAAGAAAACTAAAAAAAAAAACTAAACCATAGCCAAAAAAGAATGTAAATACAGAAACAGAAATCATGAAAGTTGATTTTTTCCCAAGATGGACAAGATTCTCCAGTTTTAATATGTACAGACTTGAACATATAATACATTAATGCAAAGATTAAATAAAAAATTTTGAGTCAAAGAATCAGACTAATGTAACAAGACTTTTCATTGTCTGGCTCAGAAGTACAGAAATGTGAAAAATATTTAAATATGTTAATTTCATACAAGTATGAATATCTACCTAAGAAATTTAAATATTTATAATGGCATAAATCATTTGTGTCCACCTAACATTAATAGTGAAATTGAAAATGGTCACAACAAGAATTCCACTATAGGGGAACAGTTAAAATAAATTCATTTGATAAGCACAAAATACAAATGAAATCATAAAACATCAAAATTTGTATTAGTATGACGTGTCAACAGATTCTGGCTGCAATAATTAATAAAAAAAAGAAAAAGATGTTGCTCTGATAAGTTAAATTAACACAAAAATAATATAAGAGATTTACTTTAACAACATCCAAGCCACCAATCAATTCTCCTTTCACATAGATCTGGGGATATGTTGGCCAGTTTGAATAGATCTTCAAACCTTGCCTAACCTCTTCATCATTAAGTATATCAAAGGTTGTGTAGGGAATTCTGTAAATGAGCAAATGGTTCAAATGAGATTATAAACAGTAGTAAAATACATTTTTAAAGAAAATACCAACAAAAATCCAATAAATCATAATTGTCTTTGAAAGATATGCCTTAAAATATATGTATGTGTTTTTTTTTTTACAAAAAGCAGCTACCTTCATTTATATAACATTTACCAATTATGTTAGTCATTTAAAAAGTCATCCTTCTTTAAAAAAAAATTGTGTTTACCCTGTTTCATTGAGAATGCCAACAATTGTCTTACTAAATCCACACCTAGGAGCTGCAGGTGATCCTTTCATGAACAGTACAACAGGAGATTGGTTAATCAGATTTTTTAAGCTGAAATTGACATTATGGTTTTTTAGAATTTTGTGCTTTGGACTCATTTAAAAAAAAACACTGTAAAAAAAAAGGTTCAATAATTTGTACTAAATGAGATCTCAAGCTTGGTTCATTTGCTCTGAAATTTTTAAAGCTCCACCATATTTCTTTCATCAGCTAATATGCACATTAATGAACAAAGTTAAAAGGGGGCCGCCCTACCGAGTGTTGAGATCCTCCTCTTTAGGCGCAAAATCTTTCAACTCCCCAGATTCTACCATCTCTTTAACAATATCCAATCCACCGATAAGTTCACCTTTGATATACAACTGTGGATAAGTTGGCCAGTTAGAGAATGACTTGAGACCTAAAGAGATAAAACAGGGGCAAAAAATTTACTCCAAAAAGAAAGAGACACTGAGCAGATAAAATTTGTTTAAATAATATCATATATAAAAGCGATTTGGGTTATGCGTTAAATAGAAAGTAAAGAATTAATACAATAGTATCCCAGTTTAAAATACAATCATGAAAAAATCGGATCTGCCAGAAACCAAAAATAACCTAGCCTACTGATCAAGCCCAAGGGGATATAACTCTATGCAAAGATTTGCAGGGTACAGCTAGTGTATAAAATAATTATTAACATAAATAGATTTTCATAAAACAAATAAAAATGAAAAGAGAAAGAGCCTAACCTTGTCGAACATCATCATCTTCTAGAATATCAAAGGATGAATACTTTATGTTTTGTTCATTCAGTATCTGTGTAATCTGCCTACTGAACCCTGAAGAAAAATTTTGTTCACATTTAAAGCTTTATAGATTTTTTTAGCAGAGACAAAAAAAAAAGCAAATATGAAAGAAAAAAACGTACCACATTTTGGAGCACTAGGTGACCCTTTCATGAATAGCATCACAGGAGCAGAGTTTATAAGTTTTTTCAATTTCTCATTAAGATCCTGAAACAAATCAAATCAAGTACAATAATACAAAATTTGAGATTTATGTGATGCCGAGTCCAAAAGTCACATAAAATTAAATGCATTTAATTTAAACTGAGAATTGATTCTGGTATATACCTATCTGACTAAAAGTAAGCCTCCAACAACAAGAAGCTTTTGCACAGAACTTTCCATATTGAATTTTTAGAATGCATTAATTCTGTATTAATACAGAAGCTAAACTCAAATATTTGGAAAAGTAGATGTCAGCTGAATGGAAATAAGAATTTCTAATTTCTTTCTTTTAACCTAAAAAGATTGTTTGATTCTAAAATTAACACATTTTCCAGAAGCCTTCAATGTAGGCATTTAATCTAAAATAATAGAATGGCTCATTCTTTTATAATAATCATTAAACTGAGCATAATACATAATTATATAAATCATAAAATATTACATTGTAATATAATTTTATTAATGTTCAACTTTTAAATATATAATTGATAAGAAATGGTGAAACCAGCACTTCCATCAATTAAAATAAATAGTTTATGTATGATAGTAAATGTACGTAGATAACATGAATACGCTATTTTCCTTGCAGAAATTCATATACTAGAGATTTACTGTCTAAAATTCAATGTAGTTCATGCTTACCAGTCAAATTACAAGTCTTTAGGATTGTTTATGGATCCTAATATTTGAACATAAACCATTTTTTTCTATTCATAATGATGTTTCTAGGCAGCTATTTTGGTTTGTTTAGCAAATATTTTTGCTGTTCCCCAGAGGAAATCTGGAAAGTTTCATTTAGAAATTGCAGCAAAACACATACAGAATTTGCTAAGTTCATGATACCAGAATTTGAGATCAGTAGAGGTCTACCTTAATACAAGCACAACAAAAAAAATAATATAATGGGTGCTGGATAAGTTATAATAAATTAATAAGCCGATAGGTGTTACCCAATGATTTTTACAGGATTACTTTTTGAGCAATATAACAAACCTGTTTAGCAGTTGATGTATTAAGATCTTCAACCAATACAAATGAATGTTTTGTGACTTTAGCTGTCAATTCTGCAGCATTAGCCCCATCTAATCTGTCAATTTGTTTTCCTGCCTGAAATAATTATCAAATGTTTAATTCTAAATTTTAAGAACAATAATTTTAAGTAATTCACTATAATAATGTTTAACTCTGAAAAAATAAATAATGATAAAGTTTTTAACTATTATAAAAGAATTTTAGTCATGCATGTTAACTTAGCCGAGAGGAGGATTAGGCATGGTGCTGGCAACCTAATATTGATTGAGCTCATGATGTGTACTGGTGAAAGCCCTTTGGAAGTCGGTGTATTACAAATCTTTTGGCAAAGGCCAAAACAAAAATTTTAATGTAAGATTAATGTATGAATTGGAAGAGTAGCCCAGGTGGCAAATGAAATGAAGAAATACAATGTCAAAGTTCTTGGGCTCTGTGAAACCAGGTGAAATGACAGTGGGAATACTAAACTAATAACAGTAGCATCCATTATTTACTCCAGAGATGAAGACCCTGAGCATGAACAAACACAAGGAGCAAAACAAGCACTTTTGGCCTGGGAGCCAGTCTCACCAAGACTCTAGTCAGCAAGATTTAGCTCTAAAGGAAGGAAGACAACAATTATCCAGTGTTATGCACCAACTAACCCAGCTAATGAAGAAGACAAGGACAAGTTTTATATTTGCCTAAAGTCTTTAATTGAGAAAGAACCAAAGAGAGATTTGAAGATACCCATGGAAGATCTAAACACAATGGTGAGAAGAAATATCACTCATAGGAAAATGGGAAAAGAAGGCATGGAAAGTGGGAAGCTTTTTGCAGAATTCTGCTCATTCAATGAGCTTGTCATAGGTGGCACAATTTCCCCCCATAAAACAACCCTCAAAATAACTACTTCAACTGATGTGAAAACTAATAAAACCAAACCCATCAAATTACAATCACATGAAAGTGGAGCAGATGTAGTCTCAGACCACCAGCTTTTAGATACAGGCGGCCCTCAACTTTCGCACATAATTGGTTCCTAAAAGTGTGTGCGAATGTTGAATGTCCGAAAGCAGAGGGAAATTAAAAAGTACATAACCAACTAAATCACTTTCAAAATGGCGATCATGACATTACAAAAAAGATTGCTTCAGGAACAACAAGGGCGAAGAAAGACCGGGTATGGACCGGAAATTCTGTAGACCGGGTATATGGAAACAGTCAGAAATTACTGAAAGTGCTTCACTAGCGCTTTTATGGATGATTTTATAAACACATTTTAAAAAATAAATTTTTTAAAAATGTTCAAAATAGCAAATTGTGCAAATATAGAATGTGCGAAAGTCGAGGGCCGCCTGTACAACACTGAAAATCAAACTAAGAGCTTTTAAATATACTGCTGACAGACCACACCAAAAGTTTAATATGCAAGCCTTGAAAAATGAAGAGGAAGAAGTAAGATCCCACTGTAAATGTAATAACAAGTTTAAAGCATGGAACAGTTATAAATAGACTTTAAAATTAGCTATAAATCACAAGCACTGAATAATATTTACCTTCAGAAATATAAATGTTGGTGCAGCTACAATTTCATACTTGTATGATATTTCTGCTAAACTTTCAGCATCAATCTAATGAGAAAATAAATATGTACATGATACTGTCTTAATTGCCTAATAACACCTTAGTAAAGCTTGTTACTATTCAAAAATAAAAAATGTGTTTGTTAATATCCACAATACTAAAGCCTAATCCTATAAATAATTTAGTATCAAACATGAAGTAGTATAAGTAGTGATCTATAAAGTAATGTATAATGTACCAATCAATGAAGTGGTGTTTTAAAAAATATTTAAAATAAAAGATTACTGTTAAAAAGTTAACAAAAATATTAGCAGACTTTTCAGATCATTATAGTACAAAGCTGATTTATTATTTCTTACTGTTATAAAAGTCACATGAGATAGCTTGGGATCTTTAGAGAGTTCAGCAATAACTTCTCCCATTTGTTGGCACTGCTCTGCCCAGGATGCAGCAAAGTGAACAACGACCAGGTGACTGAAAGAATAATATTATTATACATTACACTTACTGCTAACTTTTAAAATGCTAGAAGTAATCATTTTTTCGGAGACTTTTATTTTGAGTAAATGTAGGTACTTGGTACATGTCGTATCCCACATGCATTCCAAATATAATAACACAACACAACTCCTTATAGTATAAGAGAATTAACAACTGAATACGTGATATTTACAAATGAGAATCCACATATAAATGGAATGATTAACAACACTACCATATAGAATATTATGGTGTGTTACAAAACGATAATCCGATTGAGGAATGCACAAATAAATAGAATGACATTTTTTCTCAACAATAAATAACATCTTACTGTAATATCCATGAATACATTACTCCACATGTGTCTACTCTGTATGAACTCATAATCCACTACATGAACTCTCTAACAACCATTACTCTTCATTGCACTGTCCTCCTACTCATCTCCTGTGTGTCACTACCAGTTCCTCACTGGTCTCCTACTGGTCCCCTTTTATCATATCTCATCTGTCATTACTCACTTGATCATGACTTTTATATACATGCCAGCATAGTGTGTGGGCTTCCCACCTAAACTATAGGTCAATGCCGTTGTGTGGGTAGATTTCACGCCAGATCGAAGATGAAGGTTATTGCGTGGGTGATCTGCGCCAAACCCAAGATGGTTATTACATTGGTGAATGACACAATTTCATCATTCATATTAATACATGCTTGACCTTACTAAAACCAGGTCACAAACACCTAATAAACAAAAAAGGGAACAACACAATAATCAAACAATGCGTAATCATAAGGGATAGGACAGTACATTCGGCTAATTCCCCTTCCTTATCCAAATTCATTTCTCCCCAGAATGAAATGTCATAAGATTATTGTGTTTCGTGTTTTCATATTGTAGCATATTTGTTTTATTTCCTGACTTATCATTATTAAAATAAAAACCCATCATGTCATGTTCACAGAGGAGGACAGGGTTTCTCATACAGATACTAGTGACTGAGACTGACATCAAAGATTTATTTTAGCTGTGAGAAATCTACAGGATTGGTGGGTGGATAGATAAGGTCACATTCCATTAATTGGACAGCAAGGTATGATATATCCAACCCAGACAGTAGTAGATCCCTGGGAATGTGGAAACAGTGCTCGAATCAAATCTATTACTTAATTTGCATAACAGTAGTTTAAGTCTTCTGAAACCAATGTATCAGAGTTTCCTTTTTTTTTAATCATGGATGGGGAAATCCGCTTTGATATTCAAGTGATTTGGATTACTTCACCTCTCCTCTTCTATGCATGGCTATTTCTATTTTGCAGTCAATGTGGAGTTGACCATTATTTTTCAGTTTTGCTGTGCATACTTTTTGCCATGGTCACTTTTTTGCAAGCCTGGTGACGAGTTCTTGGAGTTGGTTGTTGGTCCCATAATTAATAAAGAGAAATTTTAATTAACTATTAACATGACCTAAATTGTGAGCAAAAAGGTCCATAGTAGGCCATTTGAGAAAACAAATTTAGATCAACATTGCTCAAAAACATATAAAAGTATAAGCCTAATAAAAAATATTTTATATATTGCCAAAAGAATGGGAGAGGGAGGGGAACATACTGATTTTTTATAAAGTTTAAAGGTTTTGCCTTGGTGCTCCTCTCTACTTGTTCAAATCAAAGTTGTTTATATTATTGCATATTAACATTATATCTATCTAACCTTAGTCCGGTCCTTCTGTCAAATTTAAGAACCCAAAAGCGGTTTGAAAAGTTTGTCCATCCCTAGTCTACACTACACTTAAACTTACAGACACTATTTTGTACTGTAGACAGTGTGTCAAGTATGTATGATGCTTTTTTTTTTTACATTTTGCATAACTATATCTACATTTATTATCATTCCAACCTTTTAATTTATTCAACTTACTTTCCAGCATCCTGTAAGACTTTTTCAAATCGAGCTTCATCTTTAATAAGCTCCACGGAATTAGAAGATAGATTGTTTGCATTTGCCATTTTGTTTGTCTTCTAACTAAATGTCTCTTGACTACTTTCGTTTCTGTTTATCGATAACGAATCAAAATATAGCTATCATGTCTTAATTAAAATAAAATTATAAAGTAACGATAATAACTATTATATAAATATTATAGAATCTATTTAAATGCCATAAATATCATTAGAAATGCATTAAAGACTTTTAAAACAGAAAAAATATGTTTTAGTTAATTTAATAAAAATGAGTTTGGCTTTTGAATAAATCAGACTATCCATACTTTTTTAGTATTACTTTTTCAGTCTTTCTATAACAAACTTATATTTAAATAAGAACAAGAAATACTTTTAAAATATTTATTTGTGCTTTTCTAGTAAAAAAAAAGAACACAATTATTTATAGCTTTCAAATTTAAAAGATGCATTTTTTTCTTTGGCACATTTGTATAGTTTTTAACATGTTATGCACATGACTTTACGTGATTATAGCCACTTAAAAATAGCAACAACGTGCGTTCTATCTATTTGTAAATAGTCTCAAGTTGAATAGACATCGTGAAATAAATATAGTTTAGAATTATATATATTGGTATTACTGTACTGTAATTTCAGCAGCAAGATGGCGTTTTCAATGTCTAACCTTGTTAGTAATTATTATTTATGGGTTCCTTTTAATTATCTTAGGTTAGTTTTATCATGCAAAAGATTTTTGTCGAAAATGTTACATTTTACTAATAAACGCTCAACAAATGTCAAAATTATGTGACTTACAGGGCTAAATATGAAGGAAAATAAATATCCATTTTAATATATTCTTATAACTATATTTATAATTAGAATCAAATACGATTATTAGGGAATTATGAATACTATGGTAAAACTTTTAAATTAATTAAACACACTGGCTCCGGATACGTCAAAGACGTACTTTGTATTTTTTTTTACGGGATACGTCAACAGAATGAACTCTTATGATTTAAAGTTATTTTCTTTTCGCGGGAAATGCAGTTTATATTATGATATTATTACACAATGATGGTGCTCACAATCGGCGATCATTTTAACACGTTTAAAGAGTAAACAGAATGAATGAGAACTCTTATTTACTGCAGACGTTGATGACGTAATTTACTGTTAATAATCAGAGATATTTTTTTTTCGGGGACCATAAATAGATATTGCTCCACACCCTAACCCTATCCATAACCCTATCCCTAATCCTGAAAAAAAAATTAATGATTTATTTAAAAATGACCATCAATAGATATTGCCCATAACCCTATCCCTAACCCCCTATCCCTAACCCTTATCCTGGATAATAAAATCTGAAACAAAAAAATTTATGTCTCTCAGAGGAATCGAACCCACACATAGTTAGCCAAACTGGGTCACGGCCAAGCGAACAACCAACATTACTATCGCGCCACACAAACTAACCTATCATTTTAATGTATAATTAGAAAAAATTGCTCGGCTATGCAATTTCCCGCGAAAAGAAAATAACTTTAAATCATAAGAGTTCATTCTGTTGACGTATCCCGTAAAAAAAAAATACGAAGTACGTCTTTGACGTATCCGGAGCCAGTGCGTTAATTAAACGCTCCCCTTGATTGCCTTGAATTGTGTGAGTCATGACATTAATTCATATTAATTGACATTATGATTATTAATTGTCAAAAATTATAATCCATAATTAATTGGCTCATTTTATGTTTAAGAATTGCATAAAGTCTTATTCTTGTGGTGCCTTATCCTTAGTACTTTCTTTGGAAGAAATTCTCGGACAGTGTCTGTCAGCCTTTCGAAAGACAGCTAAACGATTAGGTAATATCACATTATACAGACCAAAACTATTTTGATACATTTATAGAGGTAAAATATCAATAATGTGTATCAAAATAGTTTTGGTTGGTTTATTGTGATATTACCAAACATTATTTTTACGCTTAAGCTACGGGTACGTAAAAAAGTACTCCGTATTTTTTTTGTTCCGGGATACGAAAATAGACTTTGGAATTGAAAACATAACCTATTAAAAATTGAGGCTATGTTTGTGTGGCTCGCTAGCACAGTCGGTTACACGCTTGGCCATGACTCGATTTTAGCCAACTATGTGTGGGTTCAAATCCCGTCAGAGAAATTTTTTTTTTTTTCAGAATAATAGATACTAATTTAGCGCATATTTTTTTGTTTTATTAAAAGGATACATTATGAAAAAAAAAGGGTTAGGGGGGTTAGGGATAGGGGGTTAGGGTTAGGGATAGCACCATATCACTATCTGAAAAAAAAGGGTTAGGGTTAGCATCATATCGCTAAAAAATACGCACATCTTTTTTCGTACCCTGAAGAAAAAAAATACGGGATACTTTTTTACGTATCCGTAGCCGCTGCCTTATTTTTATTATTTTACCCCACTTTCAGCTCACAAAGTTAGAATTAGATGGCATAGTCAATACCATCAGTGTCAGATTGTTTTATTAACTGGAATTTAACCAAATCATTACTTATGCAAAAAAAGCCAGTGAGATTAGTAGTTACCCCAGTTATTTTTTGGGACTAAAAAAAAAGATGGAGATCATAAACGTACAAATAAGCCTCACCTGATCCTAGCTAGATGCATTTTGTTTATCAATTACTCACAAAAAGTTTAAGACTTGTTTAGTTTGCATGCCTCATTAGAGCATTATGTGACCATTAAAAAACTTCAGGCTAATGCAGCTACTGATCTTTGTAGTTGACCTGTTACATACCTTGATTTGGATATATTACAGATGGCTCCTGACATCATTAAAATTCCTCTTTGATAGGCAGGCAGATGATGGAAAAGACAAAATGGTGTACACTCTTTTTCATTTAAAGAATGTGTCTAGCAACTAGATTACTCCATTATTGCAATTTTATTTATTGTTTTTATCTAATATAAAATTGTATAAATACATTTTAACTTTTTATCCAGGATTTCTGCATGTTATTCACATCCAAACAGATTATTGATGTATAAAATAAACTAAATATACTTTTAGTAATTTAGTGAATTAAAAATTAAAGTATTCTTGGAATTGTATAAATGAAATACAATAATTAAAAAATTTACTGCAGGTTTATTTTAGGCTTTATAAATTAATAGATATCACATTTCTCCTCAGAATGCTTCTGAACTGCATCAGGTTGGAGCTGCCCTTAGTAGACCTGAAGAACTAGAAAATAATGTATGTTTTTTTTTTTTTTTTTTGTTAATAAATATTTTTTCTTAAATCTGTTTAACTTTTGCGAATTAATATTTAATACATTCTCATTACATTTTTATATTCTTTAAAAACAAGATTTTTAATGTTTCTGTCTTTAGAGGTTTTGTGAGAACTGTTTGAAAGTATTAGGTCCATTCTTAATTAAGAAATCACCTATTTTGTTGCATGTAATAGTTAATAATAGTTAACTAAAGCTTAATATGGCTGATTTTTTATCCTCTGTAGTCTTAAGTTTTACCTACTTGGAATAAAGTTCCCTTAAGCCCTAAGGACTCATCAGAACAGATGAAGTGTAGAATTAGATAATAGTGATAATTTTTATGAGTTTTTGTATGCTAATTAATAAATAGCAATTATCTCCCAAAAGCTTTCAGATTTTTTTTTTTAATATATTTTATTTTTCAGGCACAAATAGAATTGCAGTGGGCTATGAAAGCAATGGATCATGCAACAGTTCATTTCAATGTAAGTTTTTTTATTCCTGATATTTGTTAATTCAGAGTGATATTAGCATAATTATATGCCTTTTCACAAAAAAAACTAATTACATAAAACAGAAAAAAATACAACCAGTAAAACACTGAATCTATCTTATTATTAATTACTTCATAAAAGACATTTTTTGGGGCATAGTGGTTGTCTTTTATTTCAGGATAGCATTTGGCATACTTCTGCAAACCTCACAACTGTTGATAAAATATAAAATTGAAGACATTCAAGACTGTTAATGAAATCCTTTATTGCACAGAATTTATTTTGTACTAGTTATGAAAGATAGCAAATACATGTATCTTCTAATACATTATTGTTAATGTCTTCTCAGCCAATAAATAACTAAAAACAAAAAAATTGTAATTTTTCACTATAAAAAGGGGTAAATAGCTAGCTGACAACTTTAAATCGATAGCCCGGCTTATTTTTGGAATATTATTAATTTTTTCTCCACAAAATCTTAATTACAAATATCTGCTCTGAAATAATAATAAAGTATGTCTCATTTTTTTAACTAGCTTATCTCATCAGTTGATCCAAAGTGCTTAAGATTAACCAAAATTGATGATAAAATATACAAAGAGTTTAGGGAGGAATTTCCAGACCTAAATGTTGCAAAATTAACTGAAGAAGATCTGAAATCTTCTGAAGCCAAAGAGGTGAGCATTTTTAAAGTTTTTTTATTAAAAAAAATTAGTTTGGTTAATAATATTCTTCAATCAATTGTTTGCTTAGTCTCATGAATAGAGATGATAAAATATGCATCTTTTCTTTAAAAAAAAAAGTATTTGTAAAATGAATAATCAGTGTTGATTTGATCCATTTATTACCCAATGCCAATAAGAATACTTTGCTATAAATCTATTTTTATCTTATGTAATGTATATTTTTAATAAACATGTAGATGCTTAACTTTAATAACCTGCATTTTTTGCATTATAATTATTTCTTGTTTTGTTTTGATTACATAGAAATGGAGAAATTTTTGTGAAAAATTTAAAGGAGAAGTGGAAGATTACAATATGGGAACTCTGCTGCGCTTAAACTGTGAAGATGATTACAATCCAGACAGCACAACTTTCAGTAAATTTGTTACATTTATTAAAAAAGAAATTTATTTTATAAACACTGTCATATCCTGCTAAACAGGGGGTATATGTTCCAACAAAGGACAGCACACTGTGGGGCAATAGTCTGTAAAATAAAAAAAACAGGTTTACGTGCATTAACTCACAAGAAATGTGTGTTAATAATCAGGCTGGCACTCAAGAATATGTGGGTTCATTAGTTCATAAAAGTAAAGTTCCCTTAGCAGGTCACTGGGGCAGATGAAGTGTAGAATTCATCTGTTTCTATAACCTCAGCATATGAAGGGATTGTGTGGTTAGCACTAGGGAGCAACCGATATGCCTTTTTACCGATAGTCCGATACCGATATTTTCTTTTTAGGGACTGTCCATTATTAATGTCAACAAATTTTTGGCGATTTTTTTTTCCTTTTTTTTTTAATCTTGTCTGATCTGGTTATAGAATTGGGTTATTTACTGATTTTTTTTTCTGCAACTCATTTGTGAAAAAAAAACGAATGTATCGGCAGCCAAAAGCTGGCCGGTCCAATAGTTAACCCATAGTGCCAATATCAGTTCGACTATCGGTCGTTCCCTACAACAATCGGCCGATCCGATATTAACCGATAGTGCCAATATCAGTCCGATACCGATCCGATTATCGGTCGCTCCCTAGTTAGCACAATGCCCAGCAGCCTTTACTTCACTAACTTAAGTCAGGTAACCATTTCATCTGGAAAAATTCCCATGGTTCTCAATGAGGATCAAACCCAAGACTTTCAGGTTGACAGTCGAGTATCTACACCACTCAGCCATCCATCCTACTCATTAGTTCATAATACAAGATTTATTCACAGTCCAATAAAAATGTACAGGTTTTAATAGTCCTGGCAAAATAAGAGTTTACTGCGCCTACAACTGAACAAGTTAGACATGATATGATGATGTTTCAATAACAAACTCACTGCAACACCAGACCTTTCATTCTCCAACAATCAACTCTAAATTTTAGAGTTCTTGAATTTGATTGCTCTCTGTTCTTGGTATTCAATCTGTGTCTCCTCTGCACTGTTATGTTTGTCTGACTTCCTGAATCTCATTATGGACCACCCACACCTATGGCACTGGGAGTTTCCTGTCTTAAATGTAGGTGTAAAATTTTAGGTGTGTGCATAGGTGGTGAATGACACTATTTCATCACTCTATCAAGGATGGAGAGAACATCTGGAATAGCAATGTGTAGCTATTGGTGGGGAAGAAGTAGTGTTATTATTCCCAGTAATTATTGAATTTTTTCTTTTTATAATGAATTATTCTTTCAAGAAACCACTTAATCTATTTGCCTCGAAATTTTATCTCTGCTATTGTTTTGATGATTGTAAATAAAAATCATTAATAAAAACAATTTTTTTTTTAACACACCATATACTGTACTGTAGTTGTATTGTAAATTTGCATGTTGTCTTTCTTTTTGGTATTCACTACAGACTGATACAAACTGGCACCAGACTGCCTGTTGGTGAAAATGATTATCAAAGTAATGCTTAAGCTACAAGATTGATCGCGTTTTATTTGTCTGGCAGATTCTTGTTTTAAAAGCACTATTGCATAAAAATGCTGAGTCGGGTTTGACTGAGTCTGTTCTGTCTTAGATCAATACATTTAAATTTTCAACCTAGTGAATGAATACTTTTTTTTCTTCCATAGGTGTAAGAACACAGTTTCTAGCTATAGAAATTGCCAGAAATAGAGAAGGTCACAATAGCTGTGTGTTTTCTAAGAAACAAGAACAAGCCAAAGAAAAGAGCAATCAAACGTAGCAAAGCTTCTCTCTTTGTGTTTTTAAATAAAATTGAAAAAAAAAAATTCTTTGTATTTTTTATATATTTTTTTTTAATGTATGGTGAAATTAAACTTTATTAGACTAATTGTTTTTTAACTAGCAGTCAAACAAATAGTGAATTTTTGTGTGTTTTGCTAAACATGTCAAAAATTAGTGCTGAGTATTTTTTTATATAAATACTTTTATCAAAGGAGTTCACAAGAAAATGGGTCGTCACAAGAAAGGAGAAAAATAAAATTTTAAACTTTGAAGACTCATCCTTTGCTTTTCGCTTTCATTACCAGATTGTATTATCATTTAGTAGTGTTTACTCAAAAATTAACGCATGTAAGCTATATAAAGGAAAACAATGATTTGGAACTTGAAAGACTGGGAATTCAAAGTTCCAGAAACAGATTTATAATGTATCACTGCCCAAGATAGCATACAACTGGTGCCACCCCCATCCATTGAGTTTGTACCACCCATGGTGGACTGCTCCCTTCCTCCATTTACACTACTGGCCAAAGCTGTTCTTGTACATTTTGACAGGAATACTGATTTTGAGTACAATTTCTTTACTGAGATAACTTAGATTGGATAAATAATTATTTAAGAATCAACAAGTGACTACCTATTTTTCATTCTGTAAATTTGGTGTATGCCCTTTTCCCCCACAGTAAATTAGGAGTATGCCCTTTTTCCCCACAGTAAATTAGGAGTTTGCCCATTTTTCCCCACTGTAAATTTGGAGTATGTCCATTTTTCCCACTGTAAATTTGGAGTATGCCCATTTATATATTCATGTACCAGTTATAAATTTATAAAGGTTACATTATGATTGTTGTATTTTTTTGAAATGGAAATAAATTATTCATCTTTCCTTCGGATACAGTTTCACTGATATGCAGGTACTAAACAATGAGAATAACAAATTCAATTAAGATAACTTAAAATATTTTAAAAAATCACATCATTTTTATTTTAAACATGTTAAAAGAAATTTAAAAACTGAAATAACATGTTTCTAGGCCATGTAAGATTACTATTTAGGAAAAACCTTATACCTGTATTTTGGTTTTATCATTCATGAAAATATTTTTACATGTACAATAAAATTAAAATATAAATAATAAATTGCATTTAAGTACACATAAGCAATAAATATTTTCTTAATTTAAGAAAATCAAATGTACAGCATCAATGAAAATAAATTACATTCATATTTTAACAAAGTCACTGCATACACTTGGTTTATGTTCTATAATATAAAAAAATTGATTAAGGGTCATAAATTAATAATACCAAATAGAGTAGGAACCATTTTAAGAGCATCACTCTGAACTATGAGAGCAGAAGTTGTTGAATTTAATAATTTAATTTCCTCTTCTAATTTGTTTTCATATTCCTCTAAGGCTTGAATTTCTTTACACATATTCACATTCTCCTGTAGAGCTTTATTCAAACACTTCTTGAGAACTGAAATCTCTTGTTCACGCTCTAAAAGAATATTATAAATCATGGTTTTAGAACAAGATGAATAGTTATTACAACCACACCTGTCAATAAACACAGGATATGAGAATGTTCACAAATTTTAAAACACAAAAATAAATTGCATTTATAACAAGATTCAGAATAACTCCCCCACCGCTCTTCATGTTACACACACAAACCCCCCTCCTTTAAAAAAAAAAAAAGCATTTTTTATTACATTTCATTTTTTTTAACATGTATTAAATAACTGACATAACTGGACCACCATCCCCATGTTATATGCTATATGGACCAATGGTAAAAATGTTTGGTACTTGTAAGCATTTAACTTCCGGTATTGAACTAGGAATACTAACGTATTGGTATAGGAATCCACTATACAAGTTACAAGTGAATAATTAAATAGGTTACAAAATACATGTAAGGGCTAATTACCATAGTTTTTCTGAATGAATTCCATCATAAAACTGTGAATATCCACAGGACCCGAAGGTCCAAGGCAATTTGTGCTACTGCATGTGCTGTTACTGCAAGAATTCCCATTACCTCTTAATGTGTTAGAAAATTCATCTTGTGACATTTCTTCAGACACTACTAATGAGCCTTCCAAAAATGCCTGCTCTTCTCTTTGCTGTCGCAAAAGTTCTTTTTCAACTTCACCTGTTAAAGAAGTATGTTTAGGCAAAATATGAATTATTATCTATAAATATGTGTGTTGATTGCTAATCTAAAATAGTTTATGTTACAAATGCTTAACATGTGAACTGTAAAAATTTAAAAAAAAATGCTTAAATTGGTACAATACATTTTGATAAATTAATGGCCTGAATTTAAGCTCTGAGAGATGTAGTAAAAAAAAAAAAGCTTCAGAAAATCTGGCAGAAGCAGAATTAAATAAAAATAATCCTTTTGAAATTAGGAAACAAAATACATTTAACATTTTCAAAAACCATGGAAATAAATTTTTAATATAAGCAAAAAGAGTTGTTTTAAATTTTAAACACAGGCTGAACGTGTCAAAGAGCCAGTATACATTATAAAAAAACCTGCCCTATAAAGGATTAGAATTTTGTAATTGGTGCTCAATTATACATGCATCATGACGAGTTTGACTAAATAAAAATGTCAGAATCAGTGGTAGGGATAAAAAATGCAGTGAATCGAAGTAAAATAAAATTAGAATGTACCTGCAACATTCTGAATATGAGCCTTGCCATACATATGTTCACGTTTGTTGTGCAAATTACTGAAGTAAACTTGACAAACTTTACAGTACAGTTCACTTGAAATATCCTATACATTACAATATAAACATATTTGTAGAAATTATTTATTAGTCATAACAAATAACAGATTCAGCAGAAATATTTTTCAAGTAGTATCTTACCTCATCACAATTTAATATATCTGATGATTCTTGTATAGATGATATTTCCCCTGAAATGGAAACAGATTTCTGAATCCAGTAATTTTGTCAATGTGAGTGCAAAATAAAAATTGATTTAAAAATCATGATGATTTACCATCAGTGGATAGCATCATTTTTTTCCTCACAGTTTCCTGGTAGGTTTCAGAAGATCTAAAAGCTTTAAGCTCTTCTCTGTAGCGCTTCTTGTCTTCATCAGCAGCAGCCAAGTATTTCTACAATAAAAGTATATGCATTTGATTGACTGACAAACTTAACAATAAACAACAAGTCTACACGTGTTTACAATATCTGGAAACTTACATCTTTCACTTCAGGGGCCATGGTGCTCCATTCTTGACCCAATATTTTTGTAACTTCTGGAAATGTAATGTCGGGATGACTTTCTTTGATTTCCTTCCTTCTATCCATGGCATAAAGTACATATCTGAAGATCAAATGAATCAAAATAGTTTTTTTTTTTTCCTCTGAGTTCACATGAATGAAAATGTAATGCTATGTAATAATAATACATGTATAATGGTAGCAAGCTCATTTCATAAAATAAAAAATATTTATACAAATTTATGTTTTATAATTAAATAACCTAACATTATAAATTGTCAATCAGACTTTAAAACATTAAAAAAAAACCGAATGTTACGTTACAAAGTTTTGTAATTCTCAATATTGAATTACTGTTTGATTAAATAGAAGCCTCAATGTGTTTCAGTGCTGCAATATGTATTCAGTACACCAGGGGTGGGCAAACTTTTCCTACGGAAGGCCACATTGAAAATTTGATTGTTATCGGCGGGCCGCATATATATTTGTTTACTTTAATTACAATTTACAACATATGAAAATATGAATTAATGATAATAACCATGTCTTTGTCATTTTATTTCACATTCACACTCTATTACACATACACATTACATTGCAAAATACGAACTAAATTTTGATTTGGTAATTAGACTTTACTATTCATAATTATTTCAACACACGTTTTTTGTTACCTGTCATAAATGTATGAAGACGATGGAACTTAATTTACATACAAGCTGACCACAGAGTACAAATATAATTAATAAGAAGTTTGTAACTGTTCACAATTTCGGATAATGTTTTTTAACTGTGGAACCAGTTTACTGGTTGTGATTTGCATGATTGCATTTAAATTGCAGTCAGTCAGCATCTGTTATTAGACTTGTTTAATTTTATACAAGAAAACGTTTGCTCACAAATGTATGCGGACCCAGATAGTGACAAAAGCTTGGCAGCAGAGTGTTTTAAGTGTGGAAATGCCGCTGCTGGCAAACATCCATAAAACTCCAGAAGAAAAACTGACCTAAACTTCTCATTCAGGTCATAACTTACTAGTAGGTCAAGTATATCCTTTGGGACTGAATCAGCTTCTGCACTAAATAGCGAACTGAGGATAATGAAGAGTGGTCCCAGGTTCTTGAAGTCTTGGAACCTCCCTTCAAATTCCACAACCAAGGCATCCAACTGAGTCTTGCACTTGTTAGCCATTTCAGCTGAAATGGTTTTCTGTTTCAGCAAAGGGAAATGGCAAAACCTGTTTTCACCTGCTTGCCTCAAGAACAGGGAGAGTTTTGCCTGAAATGATTTAACATGCACATACATTTCATGTGCAAACAAGCTATTGACCTGAAGTTTGACACTCAGTTCATTCAACTTTTCTATAATGTCAATGGCAAACATGAAGTCTGACTTCCACTCTTCATTAACAATGTTAGTAACAAATAAAACCCTTCATCTCAAGGAACATAAATATTTCTTCCTTGAGATCCCACACTTGCCTCAATATCTTGCCCACACTCAGCCAGCGGACATTGCTGTGGTAGTTTATATCAGAATGTTTAAGTTTCCAAAGCTTTAAGCAGTGCCTGGAACTGCCTGCGATTAAGTGCCCTTGCCCTGATGAGGTTTATTACACTGACAACAAGGTCAATAACATGCTTGATATTCAACGCAGCTTTACGTAGACTTTCATGATGGATGACACAGTGGATATGTAAAGTAGTAGTCGGGATATTCTTCTTTAATTTTATTACTCAACTTCACCAGACCTTTGTTTTTCCAGCTATAGCACGCGCTACATCTGTTGTTACACTTGCCATCTTGTTCCACACCAACCCATTTCTTTCAACACAGGTCTCAACAGCGCTGAACAAAACCTGTCCTATGGTTGTGTCTTTAAGTGGCTCAACACTAAGTAAGCTCAAAACGAGTGCTAATTCCCCATATAAATACCAACAATTGTGATGTATCTGATACATTCGTCCAAGCTCTGTACTCTCTGTACCACAAAAAGTTTTTGTTTGCATCTCGAAGTTGGTGAATCAAATTGTCAATTATCTTTTCAAAGCCTTTCAAAAGGTAAATTGTAAACAAAAGACTCTCCCGTTTGATAAGAAAAACAGTTTCGAATAGGGATGCTAACAATTAATGGCTAGTAATTTCACATAATTATCTGGAGCTATAAAACCGATTAAATATTTCTAGATTTGGAACAAATAGGCAGAATAAAATTTCAAAAATATAGCTAATGTTCTAAACAAAGAAAATTTACTTGTGTTCGGGCCGCATAAAATACTCTGGCGGGCCGTAGTTTGCCCACCCCTGCAGTACACCATGAGCTTAAAATTTTTAAAGAATTTATTTTTAAAAATAGGTAAAAAAAAAAACTTATCCATCTCCATTTTTCAAAAATATTGTTTCTAATAAATGTGTCTATACTGCTTAAACAGGGGGAACAGATGGTTGTGCAGTGTAGAGTGCTCAACTGTCAAATGGAGAGGTCCTAGATTCAAATCTCAGTCAGCTTTAAATGGGTACGTGACTTTAAGTTGGGGAAGTAATGGCAGCTGGGCCCTGTGCTAGCCACATAATTCCTCAATATGTTGAAGATACTGAAACTGATGAATTCTATACTTCATCTGCCCCAATGAACCCTTAGGAACTTAAGGGAACTTTACTTTTTACTGGTTAAAGATTATTTAAAAACCTGAATTTAAATTACACTCTAAAAGCATATTTAACTCCCAAAACATAATGACACAATAATTCTAATCTTCTGTTCAATAAGTTCCTATCTCAAGGATAAATGAAATAGTAGCTGTTCGTTAAATTTACTAGTACATGTAGTAAAAAAAAATAAATCTTTACCCTGTGACTGGAGCTCTAGGTCCCATAACTGTTGGCTTTATTTTACGTCGTTTGCCTTTTGGCCAACCACCTTTCCTTTTCTGAAAAAAAAGATTAAGTTATAAAATATCTTCTACATGTAAGATTACCCCAGTAAAACTAATTCTGCCTCCTTTTATTCCACCCTTGACCTTTGCAGCATAGATATGCACTTTCGAATTCAAACATTACTGACAGATTTGAGTAGGTTAAGGATAGGAAAAGATTTCTACCCTGCCATTCCAGATTAAAGGTTGTAAATAGTATTCATTCAGGTGGTCATAAACCCAAGCAACTCTTTTTAAATAATTATTGAGCTTCAATAGCCATTTTTAGCACATGCAAACACCAGACAATAAGATGAACAACAATTTTTTTTTTTTTTTAAAAGTTTATTTGTGACTTTTTCATTTCAAAAATTGTTTTTGTGACACACTTTCAAATTGTGGGATCTCAAATTTTTTGGTACATATAACAAAGATATAGAATCATGCTTTTAACAAATGTCCAATTTTTATTTTAGAAATTAAGAAAAATAAAATATTTGTGATTTTTTTTTCTAAAGGACTATTTAAAAAAATTGAGAATATGAAGTGTAGGTTAAAAAGTATATATATACTTTAAAAAACATATATAAAAAATAAATTTAAGAACTTTTAATATGTATAATATATATATATTAAAAATTCTTAAATTTACTTTTTTTAAATTGTGAAAAGTATATGATATATTGAAGAACAAGCATACAAAATTTGAAGCTTTTTTCATGAGTGGTTTTCGTAGAAGTACAAAAAGTGTACTGTGAAAAATATGATTTTCAGAAAGCAGAAAATGTTTTGAAAGGCTGAGAAAAAAGCAAAAAACATTTTAAAAGTTGAGAAAATAAGAAAAAGCTCTTGTATTGGTATTTAATAATTAAAATATGTTCACAAAGATTAAAGGAATAAAAATGAATTATTATTTAACTCAAAATAATGTCAAATAAAAAAAAACTGCCATATTATTAGTAATGCAGCATAAATAATGTATATAGGCGATGTATAGAAGATGACATCTCAAATCATGACAAAAATGCCAGAAACTAGAACTAAATCATTATTTGTACAATAAATGGATTAGAATTTATAAATATACAAGTATTGTTAGCTACTAATACTAAGTAAATAGATCAGTAAAAAAAAAAAAAGTGAAGTTTCCTTAGCCCAGAAAGGCCATCGGGGCAGATGAAGTGTAGAATTCATCTGTTAATGTAATCTCGGTATGTAAAGGGATTGTGTGGTTAGCACAAACCCAGTAGCAGCCTTTACTTCCCTAACTAAAGTTCGGTACCCATTTAAAGAACTAGAGGGACAAGGACCTGGAAAAATTCCCATGGTTACTCACAGAAGATTGAACCCAGGACTCTAAGGTCGATAAGACAGTTGAGTGCTCTACACCAGTGGTCCCCAACCCCCAGTCCATAGATCAAATGGTACTGGTCCGTCCAAGAAACATTAAATTATTTCCTTTTTATTAACTGTGGTGTATTTCTATCAGGACTGTATGACTTTCCATACATGAGAGGTTAACCAGGAGCTGAGCCATTTGTGAGCAGCAGTGGCATTGTAAATCAAAACAATCTAAAATATACATTATCAAGTTCCCCATTCCCCCCTGGCCGCGATGATATTATCAAACGTCGACAGGTCCGTGATGAGAAAATAGTTGGGGACAACTGCTCTACACCACTCAACCATCCATCCCTCAAGTAAATCAGTAGGCAACCCAAAATATTACCACCTCCACACAGCCTTAAAATTTACTGAAAACTTTTTTGCATTTAATAATAAAAAATAATACTCAGGGTCATTTAAATAGCATAAACAATACAACAGTATTATAGTTATTAACATAACTAAAGCCTGGAACACTTTCTACAATTACCTACTTGGACCCCCTACATAAGCAGGCTAAGGCTCACCACATTCTGCAGCAGCATTGGGTTCACCACTCACTGCTATTGTCCATGTCTTCTCTAGTCATGGCTTCACCACTTTCTTTTGCTGTCCTTGAGTTTTGTCTGTTGATAATAATAAATAAATGTTGTTCTTGAAAATATTAGACCTATCATTTACATCTGAAAAAAAGCATTATTCTTTTTTTGAGTATAGGACTAACATAACGCTGATAAAGTTTCAAAAACAGGTACTATAAATGAGAATATTTGTTGTCATAAAAGATATAAGAGCAGACAGTCTCCGTTATACAGTCAGTGATGACTTATGCCTAGAATTGCACAATGTATTATGTAACATTATGTAACTATGTAAGCCAGCCACACTGATATGATATTGTTTCTATGATACTCATTATTGTCTCAATACACTAGCACTAATGGTCTAGTGTGTACTGCCTTGTTTTAAAAGCTAGTAAGACTAATATTAGCAATAAAGAAAACAAAAATGAAACTTACCTACAGTTGCTATATCAATGGTGAAAAAATGAACAGAAATAGTACATTTTCTTCCAAAAAAACAGCACAGATTCATTTATTTAATCAAATAATTTGCCTATATTAAGCAGATAAACAGTTGAATACATGTTAAGAAAACTGAACAGTTTACAGCTGTTGTAGGTGGTTTTCTGGCAACAATACCATATCAACCAATCACAACACAAGATCACTCATGTGCTAATAACATGGTTAATGTGTGATATACATGTACACAGTTCAAGGTCTGGAACACTTAATTGACTTCCTTAGTAATTAGGTAAATGTGTCATTAGTAGTAATTTTAACAATTCAGATGATACCATTTTCAAATAGATTAGACAGTATAAAAGTTAAAAATGGTATTTTTGTTCTGTTCAGGCAAAAGAACAAATACACACATAATAATGAAATAGTGATTAAATTCTGACTTTACCAAACAATTCATGAGATATGCTCCTATAAGAATATATCATTTTTGAAAAATTGACTTTTCCACCCCCATGCTAATTATAGCATCTGCATAACCTAAAATCCAAAGAATTCCCAGAAGAGAACACAACAGAAACAGAAAATAGGAGCAGAGAGCGCACTCTGCTTGTATGTAAAAGAAATCACCAAATAAAATCACAAAGCAACCATTTGAAAATAAATGTGCTAATTAGACATGATATATACATGTAAACATATACATGTATGGAACAATACGTCCAGTTAGAGCTAGCAGTAATTCACATAAGCAGTTAACCAATGAAAAAAATTTTTAATTGAAAGCATTGGAAAATCATGTAATTTTCCTTAGTTAACATAGGAACTTAGCTTTTAAATGAAAAGTTTTAATTTTTAAGCTTACAGTAATACAGACTTCTGTGATATCCTCTTTAATTAGTAAAGTTGGCTCTGTAACTCTTTTTCCTGATGATCCCCCATTAGCATCATCCTCATTTAACTGGATTTGAACACCATCTGCATCTTCCTGATTCAAAGGGTAACAAAATGTAAAAGAAAATAAAAAAAAGGATAAAATAATGATTCTTTTTTTTTTTAAATCCAAGATTTCAGATAGTGCTATATGTACCTGCAACTGTTTGGCAATTTCTTCTGAATCATCACCAAGCTGTGATTCATTAGACACCTCCCCGTCATAGACATTGGATGCATCAACATCGACTGAATTATCACAAGTACTAAACAGCGATACTTATCAAAATAAAATAAAACATTTATACAGAATAAATAGGACAGCACGGTAATTAATATAATTCAATCTATAGTGACAAAAAATAAACTTTCTTCTACATCACAAGCATGGTTACTAATTTTTTTCAATTAAGTCAATTAAAATCAAGTTATTTATTCCTCAACAAACCAGGAATGCAAGACAGAACATGTCGAGAGGATCCATTTGGTGATGTATCATCACAGTAATTTATACCAGCCATATTTTCAGGAACTGTAAGCATTAGGCTGAACAAAATGGCAACAATGAAATAAGTTTAAGACTGAAAATTTACTAGGTTAAGATAAATGAAACATAAAAACAACAAAAAAAAATAGATTAGTAAAAAGACTAAAGGAAAATATTACAGTAGATCATAAAATTATAATGCCTTAAACGATCTTGAGTTTTCTGACAGGACTAGACATAACTACATGATAACTACATGTAATAACTACATATTAATATCTTTTAGTCTCTGTGCTAAATAGTTTAAAATACTAAATAGTAATATGTTATAATCACACTACTTTACAAAGTCATGTCTATGTTGAATAAATTAAGAAAACCTATTTTAAACATATTTTAAAAAATTCACCCTCTTGGAGTTTCCATCAATACAGCATTTTCTGGAATAAAGGCAGAGTTTAATGTTATTTCTCCATCTTTTCCAATAACTGAATTCTGTATATCTGATGCAAGAGTTGGAATCGAAATTACATTTCTGCCACAGTCCTCAGCAGCTAATTCATTCATAACATTATCTGAATCATGAACAAAGTCTGAAGTAAGTACATGAAGACCAACAGTATCTGATGGCTCATCTACACTGTTGCTCATCAGGGACAATTCAGCTGTAGAAACTTCAGTCAGAAGATCATTATCCATCTTTTAATGCCTGCTTGAAAAGCAAATGTAATATTACTTAATTGACTTATTATTGTTATAAGATTAAACAATGTTTCATCAGAAGAAAAAAAGAACGGGTTTTTAGTCTTCTGTTGAATGTTAGAGCTTTTTTTAAGCTTGGTCAATATAGGTCTATTACAGTGATCATATAATAATACAAAAAGATCTGTATTTTATCCATAAATACAGTGTCTCAACTCAATTGATTTAGATGCATATCTTTTCCAAGAAATATTTACCAAAACAAAGTCCTCAAAAAACCATATTATATACAAAATAGAAAATAAAGTAACCAGCAAAAATAATTTTTCTCTGGTATGTATTTGATGTATTATTAATTAACTCATTCAGGGCCAAATTATTTTCACTATCTAGACAGGGTTGTTTTTTTTTTTCACATTTGATTCTACTAAACATGTTGTAGTAAATGTGTTTAATTATTATGTTATTTTTTTACTCATCACAAAGTATTATGTATCAAATGAAAGAAAATGTGAAAGCTTTAGTTTATTGTTGAATGTATTAGTGTTATAGTGTTTAAATAATATGTTAGCACAAACAATTTCTCAGTATAAAAATAAAAAGACAAATTCTTTAGTACAACTACAAGGCAAAATATTTACTGAAAATTCAACATACAAACACATATATAAAACTTATCTACATTCAATACTAAATAAAATAAATCTGAAGTAAACCCATCAACATTTGAATAAAATTGTGAATTTTTAAAAGTCTGAACAGAAAAAAAAAAAATGGGTTCTAGGCCCTAGTCTAGGGCCAGGCAGACATTGAGGAACAAAAAGTTAAGTAAATTGTTTCTTTACAAATGTAATGTTATTTTTCTGCTGCCATCTCAGTATGTTATCTTGATAAACTATAGCTGTCACTTGTGTATTAAATTATTTGATACATATAACCATTATATGTATGATATAATGAGCCCCGTTTTTGAGGGAGGGTGTGACGATTTACGATAACGACTTAGGGCAAATGAGGGTCTAAATTGACTAAATGGTTGGTTCTGTATCACTGATACTATCAGCGCTTATTTCACGATTTTATGAAGAATTATTTTAAATATTTAACAATAAACATTATTTGAACTAAAGAAAACTTTTGAAAAGGCTTAAATCTTCAATTATTTATATAAATTATATAGTAGTGTAAAAACGATACACAGTAAAACAAGATGTTTTTTTAATATAAATTGATACATTATATATATTAGTGTACCAAACGTGCATAGTAAGTCGTACAGTATTCAAATTATTAGTTATATACATGGACATGGACGACACGGTGATTGGCGTATGCCTGGTTAACACTTTTAAATAAAGTTGTCGTTTGTTTATTAAATAAAATTATGAAGGAAAACCCTTAAGCAATGAAAAAAAAAGGTTTGGAGCTATTTTATATTTTGTAATTCATAGTTTATAAGTATAATGTTACAAATCTTACAAAGAAACCGTAGTGTGCTGAGTCGCCTCAGTGGTGTTACATCTTAGAAAAGTTTTATTTCGTCAAGATTTACGGAAGTATCAAGGAAAAAGATATCTAAGTGATCTCCCTTGGAATTTTTAAAACCTAAATCATGGGTCACCACCAAGTGAGCAAACTATGACCCGCGGCCATTTCATCCAGCCTGAAGGCGGTACTTGAACTACAACGATAGATGTTGTAATTATAGTTTATTAATTATATATTATAGAAAGCTTGGCTGTAGTTTGATGCATGTCAAATGTTGTGGCCGCGGAGCAGCCCCATAGCGTGAAAATTCTACAGCAGGGGCCATGCATTCTACAGCAGGGGCAAGGCCAATGGGGGGGGGGGCAAGTAGGGCAAACAAGCAGAGGGGGGCCAGACAAAACACAGGGGGGGGGCGGCTCTCAGCCCCCCCTCCCGCACGCTACGGGCCTGCGACGGAGTTGCTTGGCGCACATGGACAGCTGAATTATGGCATAGTGTATCACGTCACCAGTCACCAACTTAGTAAAGAGAGAGAAAGACTTGCTCACGCGGTCGGTTAAAATATTAGAAAGGGATGTGTCGTAGGAAAAATTATAGGCCTGCCAGTGGCAGGACTGAAAACTATGCCATGCGTGGATTTAAGATAAATCTATAAAACGACATTGTGAGATGTACATGAAGCTAAAGATGCTAATAAGTAGTTAGTATTGGATGTGTTTAGTTCAATCGGCAGTTTCTACTCTACGACTAAATGTGTCCAAATAAATTATCCCATGAATGTTTTAGTGGGGACGATTGGCATTCAATATTTATAAATACTGCCATGCCAGTGGTTTTAATTCTATTTAAGCTATGGTAAGTTTGCGAAAGAGGGGAGAATTGCATCAGAATGCTAGAGAGCTGGAGTGAGTTGCGAGTGTGCTCGAAGTAAAAAGTATAGGCCTATTTAATATTTATGGCTACTGAGAAGAAAAAAAACTGGCCAGAGAGTCTCACGTTTTTAACGAAGATTGGGGAGCAAAGTATTTCAACTAGAAAGCAAATTGTGTGGTGAACAGCACAAGAGTTGTCGTTTGGAAGCCTTATCAATAGGGGTGAGATTTTTTAAGACCTAAAAATGTAGCAATATGCATGCATTTAAGATCTAAAAAAAATAGAAATATTCCCTTAAAAATAAAAAAAATTGCCCTAAAATGACTCAAAATTAGCACAGAGCCACAGACACTAAATATTAGGCATATTTAAACTACGTTTTAATTATATAACTTAGCCTTTACAGCTGTTTTTACATAGCCGTATATAGCTATTGTTGCGCCCTGTGCGAATTTTTTTTTGGCGTCCTCCTCCCAAGCCGAAAAGTGCAAAAAGCATGTAACACTTTTTAGGCACCCTTTCATGGTTCAGAGCGTTGTTCATACTACACGTACGATCGCTCACTCCGACGGACGACATCGCTAAAATCGCTCACAAATAATGGCCTCAAACAAAAATGTCGCTCAGAGACAACATTTCTTGCTCACTTCATACCACACCTTAGAGGGAACATTGGTGGTGACTGGTGGTCTTATGTAAATGATAAGTAACGTAGCTTTCGTTAGTGCCAAAAAATACTAAAGTGGTGAAATACTCTGGTTGTGGCAAATAAGTGCCACCTGGGGGATGACCTTCTCTTCAGTCCCTCATAGTTACGCCACCTGAAATTGGTGTCACTGAATGTGAGCCTGTCAACTTAGAGACATTTATGCCTGTAACGCAATGGTGCATTCGGTTTGGGATTGGACTACACGGTACACACATACACCTGTACACGCATACATCATGAACACGCACAAATTCATGTATTATATGCAATAATGCAAAGGCCGAATAGTCTAGTATGAACACACCCAAAATTCATGTATTATATGCAATAATACATAACAGTCTAGTATGCGTAAAAAGCTTTGCATAAATGGAAAAGCAAGGTGCAATATGTACGATAATTCAATAAACTAGGCTCTATTAGCTCTAAATGCATTACGGCTATAAAAGGTGTTATATGTTCGTGAAAATTATGTTATACCAATATTTATAACCAAACACTTTGGTTTTCGTGGTGATGGCAATGTTTATTACAAAATAATGTCACGTAACATCAAATATAATCCAATAGCAATTTCAGTAAGTCCCGTAACTTCACTATAATCTACTCATGATAGCTCTACCTCCCTCCCTACTCTATTTCGACTATAGTTGATTTCTTCATACTCCTACGTCCACTCTCTACGACTGTATCAACCTCACTCCCTTCTATACGCTCTCTGATCTCACTGTTTCTTAAAACTGTCCAGTAAGGCTTAGGGTCCCCACTAATTTGATTGGTTGGTACAATACCCATATTAAGGCAAGCGAGTTCATATAAGTTCATCGACTTATAACTTTTTCTGTTGACTTCTTTCCTTTAGATTCGGAGTTTGTAATTGATACCCCCCTCCCACACATTGACACCAAAGGTATTTTCTATGTAAATTACCTAACTTCCCCTACCTGGATCAATATAAATTCTAACCTTCTGACCTTATTATATGAAATAATGCATAACAGAAAGATATAACCTTGATATTATTTAAATTGACAGATATATTATCCTGCTTTTCTAGACCTACATCGTAGTAACTTGTCTTTATGAGATCTTCACAATATGCACGACCATTTCTAATAAACATACATGGCAGGGTCGTCTTTACAGTATTATGGACCACTGAACAAACTTGTAGGGTGGGGGTGGGGGGGGGCACTAAAACAGAATAACGTATAAAGGACCAATCAGAAAGAAGTTCACATAATTGTTGTTCCCCGGGGCAAGTGCCTAGATCAGTGGTGGCGAACCTTTTTGGGGCCGCGTGTCCAAAATTTAACCAATAAATTACTTACTTATAGCAAAGTGCTAACACTTCTATTAAAATTACAGGAAGTGATATTATTTTTTTAGTCGCGTGCCGAATGATGAGGCTCGGTTGCCGACTGTGGCACTCGTGCCATAGGTTAGCCACCACTGGCCTAGATGGTTCCACGCGTTACGACGGTCTAGAAGCGTCATTTCGAGTGCGGCTTTGGGGGGGGGGGGAGAATGGGGGGGGTGTGGGGACTGGCGGAGCCCTGCCATCCTTTTGGGCGTTTTTTCATATTCAGTGGTTTATATTAGTTCAATAAAAAAAAACATTGACAATTTTAAAATGGAAGTAAATTCTTAGATACTTCTTTTCAATTTCATCTCTTGTCAGATTTCTTAATGATGTTTCTGGCTCTCTCAGACTTTTTTTTTTGGCGCAGTACTCTTACTATAAATTTGATGTGTGTTACAAAACGGATATTGCGTTCTCATGATTTTGAGACTTACAAAACATGATTTATTTATTCCTGGAGGGAATGAGAAAAGAGCGGGCATTTGCCCCTGCCTGAGTCATAACAAAAAGAACTGACCTCGCAGAACTATTGTTGGGTAAATCCGCTGCAGTCAAGGGACAGCTGAAATCTAATAATATCTAAAATGTTGTTTAAACGGGAAATTGAGAAACAGAGTAGGCCTCCCCTTAAACATAAGCTTAATTAAAGACTAGAAATGTTGCAACTATCATAATGTTATTAGAATCTCTAATGATCGTATCCCATTAGACGTCTCAGGTCAAAAAAAAGGTTCTTTTAAAAATCAGATGCTTGTAGAAATTATTATTTCTTTAGGTCATAGAATCTTATGTTTAAAATATTCGGTCAATCGAATGTAGTTTAGAACTGCCCCACAGTTAGTGAAGGAAACTTATGTGTAAAATATTCGGTCAATCGAATGTAGTTTAGAATTGCCTCACGGGTTATGAAGTTGACCACTTTAAGTAAAAACAAACAACACATTCTGTTAATTGTTTTCTTATCAAAAGGAACACACACATAAAATAAAATAAATAAAGATAAAAACTCAAGAAAAATTAAAAAAAAAAGTTTTTGTTGTGACACATTTGAATAAAACATAGTTACAACATCTGACCCGTTTATCATCGTGGCTATTTTCAACACCTATCAAAAGGTACTTCCTTGAAAGTAGGCCTAAACACTAACTACATTTTTTAGTACGCTACCACACAATCGCTGTTCAGTGTAGATAGGGCTTACCATTGATAAACTTAGCAAAAGGCTGGCCGAGTTTATCAGAACGGACGTGAACTATAAAAAGTAAACAAGTCTATTATTAGATGTGAGGGTTTCTACATTATTTCGAATTACGTTTCCCTGTCTCTAAATTTCACATTTTTAGATGAGAGGAAGGTAGGTTATCATATTTTAATCAGTTAACTATATTGTTAATTTTAAGAAGGCTAGTTTGAAATGTATGCCTATGTGTTCTTTACGCACACTTCATCTCTTTACCCCCCCCCCCCCCAATGTATTTTTAAACCTTAATTATCAATTCATGTTACGTAAATGCAACACACTACTCTTATAAGGCAGTTTTTCCCAAAGTGTGGACACATACCCCACTTGGATACGCGAAGAGTTTGGTTGGAGGGGGGATGGGTTACGTGCTTAGGGGAAATCCAAACCGTAAAATCAAGAAATAATTCGAAAAAAAAAAGAAAAACAACAAACTTGCATACATTATAGCCGCAAACCTCGCCTACTGATGAACAGAATGATGGTGAAGAAAACATCTGAAAAACCTGTATGGCTACATCGTAACCATAGTTTCAAACTTGAAGTACAGAGCGGAAATGGAATTAACCAAAACGAACAAAATCTGAAAAAAACAAAACACAGACAGACGCAAGAAAGCGCAGGCAAAAGATGCCGGTGAAAGAATGGACAGAGAGAGCAAGAGAGAGGCATGAGAAAAGGCGAGGGGTTTGAGTTTGACAAGCTCGAAAAATAATGCGTGGCTTGACAGGAGGCGACAATCAACACATTTTAGAAACTTTGTATGGCGCACAATTAATTGCAAAATCAAAATACAGTGATTATGCTTTACAACTCGATGAATCAACTGATTGCGAAATATGACAACCTAATGCCGTTTGTTAGATACGAAACAGATAAAGAAATTCATGACGACCTTTTGTTTTGTCAGTGTTTATCAAGTAATTCAACCTGAGAAAATATCATATTATAAATACATTTATGCAAGATAACAAAATTTATTGGAATAGATGTTATGGAATATGCACTAATGGAGCAAATTGTATGATCGGAATGATTAAAGGATTCATTAAAACAGAATTCTTGATGCTGCCCTTAATGTCATAAAGCACTGGATGGAAGTGTGTACCTCATTTCAGAATGAAATTAATAACCATGGAATTAAATTATGATGATCGGTCGTCTCAAACGAAACAATTTCATCATTCTCTTCTAATGAATGCTATTTATAGTATAACTTTCATTTATTTATTTTATGAATGTTTTTATATTTTTTGTTATAGTATTGTTTGTTTATGTACTAAAAAGGAAAATAATAATAATTTTGATTGTTATTTAAGTGTACATTGTTTTTCCAATATGACTACTTAGTATTATATAAAAAAAAAATTAAAAAGGGGTTACGTGGATGTGCCTGTGTCTTTCATTCATGGACTAACCGTGAAAAACGTGTGTGTGTGCGTGCGTGCGTGCGTGTGTGTGTGTGTGTGGTGGCAGCCGTTGAATACGGCTAATAGGGCAACTGCCCCAGGTCTTGCACCTGAGTGAGACGGATCGAGATAGATAATGACAGTCAATATTTCCACCTACTTTCAAAACCACCCACTTTTTTTCTTCCCAAGCGCGTTGATCATTATGATTGGCGCTACGTCCCTGATGTTCTCCCTTGGCCTGTTAGTGTGGACATCAAATGGATTATCTGCGAATCAGTCTTTCATAGATTACAGAGAGGACATAGACAAACTGACAAACTAGATGCAGACAAGATAATAGATTATCTTCTAAACGGCGAAGGCAAAGGCTCTGTTTACAACAGACTGGCTTTAATGACAGATACTTTTGGGTACAGGTGAGTTAGGCCATTACGTGATAAGTGTCAAGTGCACATAACGTTTATTGTTTTGAAGGCTTGTCTAACTGGTTAACATTTGAATGTAAAATGCTTTGAAAGAAAACACTTAACTTTTTTTTCACTGAGCAATGTTGGGGGGGGGGGGGGTTAAACGTGTTTATCTTTAAAGGTTCTATTTCACAAGTAGAGCTAATGCTAATATAGTTGTGAATATTATTGTCGTCCTACTGTCCTTGAACTTAGGTGGGCACAATTTTTTGAATCGCGGGTCACATTGAGTTTATAAATTTGTCAAAAGGGTCGGAACCAGGGGGGGGCAGACATTATACAGAAGGGCCAAACCAGGGGGCAGACATTATACAGAAGGGCCGAACCAGGGGCAGACATTATACAGAAAGGCCGAATCAGGGGCAGACAATATACAAAAGGGCCTGATAAGAGCTAATGTATTGATGATGTTTTTTTTACATGAAATAATTTACATTAATTGTAGTCCAACTTAAAACTGAATGCGTAGGGGCCGGATCTTACAGCCAAATAGACCATAGGCCTATACTTGGTCCGCCAACCGTATTTGCCCATCTCTGACCTGGAACCTGCTAATTCGTCACTTTTTTTGTTTTCGGTTGTCAAAACGATTCTATCTTTCGAGTATTTGAGGTAAACTGTTGATCGTGTCTGCTACTCTATAACTTTAAATGGGGCAGTTTTCAAAGAACTTTAAAAAAAAAAATTAAATAAATTTTACGATTGAATTAATTAAACCATTTTGTACATTCTATTTTTAATCCTCACAAAATACATCTTGCAGCCAGTGGCGCAACCAGCAAAAAGTGCTGGGGGGGGGGGGGGGGGCTCACATAGTAACTTTATAACGTAAATTATGTATTGATGATTTGCCCCCCCCCCCTGGTTGCGTCACTGCTTGCAGCCGACTTCTGTGACATTTGAATACATTAACCGTTTAAAGCATATTTGTTCAATAGGCTACGCGGTAAAATTAGCATCTTCCAATTTTGTGTGTTTTTTTTTAATTATGCATGTATTAGTACCCGCTCTACGCTCACGTGACTTTCATTTGCATATCATTGTATAGGCTGACGATATATCCTCTAATCTACTTGCTCCTTATTTGTATCCTTTTTGTATTTCTTCCCCATTCCTATTTGGGTACTCTTATGAATTGCGGGGCCCAATTTAACTGATGCTTGCAAGGCCCCTCTTCTATTTTTTTTTACTATAACAACTATTACTAATAGTGCTAAATGTAAATGGGGGGGGGCGGGGGGCTTCTGCCAGTCGCGGGGGCCAATTTTGAGCAATTGATCAAATGGGTCTAATGCCGGCCCTGTGCACCTTCCCCACCGAGTTTTGTAAATGTAACGGAAATTCCCCCATTCTGTATTCTGCATTCTCTTTTACAACCATATCTATTATGTCT
>JAGDYQ010000073.1:3337542-3454448 GCA_021962125.1 Bulinus truncatus | reverse complement strand
GGAGCCGGAGCCGAAAAAAAATATGGCGGCTCCGCAAGCCTGGTTCTCACACTCTAAACTCCTAAACCCCTTTTTCCAATGCATGCATGTTCTGTATGGTCTTATATAGCAGGGGTGGTCACAAGACATGTCGTTGACAACCGCATTCCGGTTTGTATATAGTAAAAAAACAAAAACCGCATCATAGTCAATGTATCAAAACCTCGTGGACAAAAGTAATTATTTGGATGGATATAGTTTAAGGAGAGAGGTTAAGAGAGAAGACATAATAGATATGGTTGTAAAAGAGAAAGCAGAATATAGAATGGGGGAATTTCAGTTACATTTACAAAACTCGGTGGGGAAGGTACACATGGCCGACCTTAGGCCGATTTGACCAATGGCTCTAAATTGGCCCCCGCGACTGGCAGAAGGTTCCCCCCCCCAATTTACATTTAGCACTATTAGTAATAGTTGTTATAGTTAAAAAAATAGAAGAGGGGCCTCGCAAGCATCAGTTAGACTGGGCCCCGCAATTCATAAGTCCGGCCCTGAGAGTATCCAAACAGGGATGGGGAAGAGATACAAAAAGGGAGGGTGGGGGACTGGGGAAGGTATATTACAAAAATAGAAATAAGGAGCAAGTAGATTAGAGGATATATCGTCAGCCTATATACAGACTATGATATGCAAATGAAAGTCGCGTGAGCGTAGAGTGGGTACTAATAGGGCTACATGCCTAAATTAAAAAAAAAAACAGACACATAATTACCGTAGCCTATTGAACAAGGAAGCCTTTAACGGTTAATGTATTCAAATGTCACACAAGTCGGCTGCAAGATGTATTTTGTGAGGATTAAAAATAGAATGTACAAAATGGTTTAATTAATTCAATCGTAAAATATATTTAATTTTTTTTAAAGTTATAGAGTAGCAGACACGATCAACAGTTTACCCCAAATACTCGAAAGATAGAATCGTTTTGACAACCGAAAACAAAAAAAGTGACGAATTAGCAGGTTCAAGGTCAGAGATGGGCAAATACGGTTGGCGGACCAAGTAGGCCTATGGCTGTAAGATCCGGCCTACGCATTCAATTTTAAGTTGGTCTACAATTAATGTAAATTATTTCATGTAAGAAAAACCAACAGCATCCATCCATTAGCTCTGAGCAGGCCCTTCTGTATAATGTCTGCCCCTGGTTCGGCCCTTCTGTATAATGTCTGCCCCCTGGTTCGGCCCTTCTGTATAATGTCTGCCCCCTGGTTCGGCCCTTCTGTATAATGTCTGCCCCCTGGTTCGGCCCTTCTGTATAATGTCTGCCCCCTGGTTCGGCCCTTCTGTATAATGTCTACCCCCTGGTTCGGCCCTTCTGTATAATGTCTGCCCCCTGGTTCGGCCCTTCTGTATAATGTCTACCCCCTGGTTCGGCCCTTCTGTATAATGTCTGCCCCCTGGTTCGGCCCTTCTGTATAATGTCTACCTCCTGGTTCGGCCATTCTGTATAATGTCTGCCCCTGGTTCGGCCCTTCTGTATAATGTCTACCCCCTGGTTCGGCCCTTCTGTATAATGTCTACCCCCTGGTTCGGCCCTTCTGTATAATTTCTACCCCCTGGTTTGGCCCTTCTGTATAATGTCTGACCCCCTGGTTCGACCCTTTTGACAAATTTATAAACTCAATGTGACCCGCGATTCAAAAAAAGTGTGCCCACCTAAGTTCAAGGACAGTAGGACGACAATGATATTCACAGCTATATTAGCATATCTCTACTTGTGAAATAGAACCTTTAAAGATAAACACATTTTAACACCCCTTAGCATTGCTCAGTGAAAAAAAAAATTAAGTGTTTTCTTTCAAAGCATTTTACATTCAAATGTTAACCAGTTATAGACAAGCCTTCAAAACAATAAACGTTATGTGCTCTTGACACTTATCACCTGATAGCCTAACTCACCTGTACCCAAAAGTATCTGTCATTAAAGCCAGTCTGTTGTAAACAGAACCTTTGCCTTCGCCGTTTATAAGATAATCTATTATCTTGTCTGCATCTGGTTTGTGTTTGTCTATGTCCTCTCTGTAATCTATGAAAGACTGATTCGCAGATGATCCATTTGATGTCCACACTAACAGGCCAAGGGAGAACACCAGGGACGTAACGCCAATCATAATGATCAACGCGCTTGGGAAGAAAAAAAAGTGGGTGGTTTTTGAAAGTAGGTGGAAATATTGACTGTCATTATCTATTTATCTCGCTCCGTCTCACTCAGGTGCAAGACCTGGGGCAGTTGCCCTATTAGCCGTATTCAACGGCTGCCACTCCACACACACACACACACGCACGCACGCACGCACACACACACACGTTTTTCACGGTTAGTCCATGAATGAAAGACACGGGCACATCCACGTAACCCCTTTTTAATTTTTTTTTATAATACTAAGTAGTCCTATTGGAAAAACAATTTACACTTAAATAACAATCAAAATTATTATTATTTTCCTTTTTAGTACATAAACAAACAATACTATAACAAAAAATATAAAAACATTCATAAAATAAATAAATGAAAGTTATACTATAAATAGCATTCATTAGAAGAGAATGATGAAATTGTTTTGTTTGAGACGACCGATCATCATAATTTAATTCCATGGTTATTAATTTCATTCTGAAATGAGGTACACACTTCCATCCACTGCTTTATGTATATCAGCGGACATCTCATGCAACAATGAGTGGTTATGACATTAAGGGCAGCATCAAGAATTCCCTCTTAATGAATCCTTTAATCATTCCGATCATACAATTTGCTCCTTTAGTGCATATTCCAAAACATCAATTCTAATAAATTTTGTTATCTTGCATAAATGTATTTATAATATGATGTTTTCTCAGGTTGAATTACTTGATAAACACTGACAAAATAAAAGGTCGTCATGAATTTCTTTATCTGTTTCGTATCTAACAAACGGCATGAGGTTGTCATATTTCGCAATCAGTTGAATCATCGAGTTGTAAAGCATAATAACTGTATTTTGATTTTGCAATTAATTGTGTGCCATACAAAGTTTCTAAAATGTGTTGATTGTCGCCTCCTGTCAATCCACGCATCATTTTTCGAGCTTGTCAAACTCAAACCCATCGCCTTTTCTCATCCCTCTCTCTCTCTCTCTCTCTCTCTCTCTCTCTCTCTCTCTCTCTCCATTCTTTATCCGACATCTCTTGCCTGCGCTTTCTTGCGTCTGTTTTCAGATGATTTTATTCGTTTTGGTTAATTCCATTTCCGCTGTGTACTTCAAGTTTGAAACTATGGTTACGATGTAGCCATACAGGTTTTTCAGATGTTTTCTTCACCATCATTCTGTTCATCAGTAGGCGAGGTTTGCGGCTATAATGTATGCAAGTTTGTTGTTTTTCTTTTTTTTTTCTTCGAATTATTTCTTAATTTTACGGTTTGGATTTCCCAGTGGCGTACCTGGGGGGGGGGGCGGTGGGTGCTGTCCGCACCGGGCGGCACGTTTTATTACTTTTTATGGGGGGCGGCAAAATTTATAGATTAAATTGAAATACCTAAATGAGAGGGCGGCAAAATCGTCTTCGCCCTGGGCGGCCGATACCCACGCTACGCCGCTGGGATTTCCCCTAAGCGCGTAACCAATCCCCCCCCCCAACCAAACTCTTCGCGTATCCAAGTGGGGTATGTGTCCACACTTTGGGAAAACTGCCTTATAAGAATAGTGTGTTGCATTTACATTACATGCATTGATAATTAAGGTTTTAAAATACATTTGGGTGGGGGGGGGGTTAAAGCGATGAAGTGTGCGTAAAGAACACATAGGCATACATTTAAAACTAGCCTTCTTAAAATTAACAATATAGTTAACTGATTAAAATATGACAACCTACCTTCCTCTCATTTAAAAATGTGAAATTTAGAGACAGGGAAACGTAATTCGAAATAATGTAGAAACCCTCACATCTAATAATAGACTTGTTTACTTTTATAGTTCACGTCCGTTCTGATAAACTCGGCCAGCCATTTGCTAACTGTATCAATGGTAAGTCCTATCTACATTCAACAGCGATTGTGTGGTAGCCTACTAAAAAAAGTAGTTAGTGTTTAGGCCTACTTTCAAGGAAGTACCTTTTGATAGGTGTTGAAAATAGCCACGGTGATAAACGGGTCAGATGTTGTATTAAAATATGTTTTATTCAAATGTCTTAGAATGTGTCACAACAAAAACTTTTTTTTTCTGAGTTTTTATCTTAATTTATTTTATTTTGTGTGTGTTCCTTTTGATAAGAAAACAATTAAACAAAATGTGTTATTTGTTTTTACTTAAAGTGGTCAACTTCATAACCCGTGAGGCAGTTCTAAACTACATTCGATTGACCGAATATTTTAAACATAAGTTTCTATGACCTAAAGAAAAAATAATTTCAACAAGCATCTGATTTTTAAAAGAACCTTTTTTCTTTTGACGTGAGACGCCTAATGGGATAGGATCATTAGAGATTCTAATAACATTATGATAGTTGCAACATTTCTAGTCTTTAAGCATTATGTTTAGGGTAGGCCTACTCTGTTTCTCAATTTCCCGTTTAAACAACATTTTAGATATTATTAGATTTCAGCTGTCTCTTGACTGCAGCGGATTTGCCCAACAAAGGTTCTGTGAGATCAGTTATTTTTGTTATGACTCAGGCAGGGGCAAATGCCCACTCTTTTCTCATTCCCTCCAGGAATTAAGTTAAACCACTGAATATGACAAAACGCCCAAAAGGGTGGCAGGGCTCCGCCAGTCCCCCCCCCATTCTCCCCCCCCCCCAAAAGCCGCACTCGAAATGACGCTTCTAGACCGTCGTAACGCGTGGAACCATCTAGGCCAGTGGTGGCTAACCTATGGCATCCGTGCCACAGTCGGCACACCGAGCCTCATCATTCGGCACGCGACTAAAAAAAATAATATCAATTCCTGTAATTTTAATAGAAGTGTTAGCCATATAAGTAATTTATTGGTTACATTTTGGACACGCGGCCCCAAAAAGGTTCGCCACCACTGATCTAGGCACTTGCCCCGGGGAACAACAATTATGTGAACTTCTTTCTGATTGGTCCTTTATACGTTATTCTGTTTTAGTGCCCCCCACCCCCACCCTACAGTGGTCCATAATACTGTAAAGACGACCCTGCCATGTATGCTTATTAGAAATGGTCGTGCATATTGTGAAGATCTCATAAAGACAAGTTACTACGATGTAGGTCTAGAAAAGCAGGATAATATATCTGTCAATTTAAATAATATCAAGGTTATATCTTTCTGTTATACATTATTTCATATAATAAGGTCAGAAGGTTAGAATTTCTATTGATCCAGGTAGGGGAAGTTAGGTAATTTACATAGAAAATACCTTTGGTGTCAATGGATGGGGGGGGGGGATCAATTATAAACTCCGAATCTAAAGGAAAGAAGTCAACAGACTTTCCTTGCAACAAAGTTATAAGTCGATGAACTTATATGAACTCGCTTGCCTTAATATGGGTATTGTAACCAACCAATCAAATTAGTGGGGACCCTAAGCCTTACTGGACAGTTTTAAGAAACAGTGAGATCAGAGAGCGTATAGAAGGGAGTGAGGTTGATACAGTCGTAGAGAGTGGACGTAGGAGTATGAAGAAATCAACTATAGTCGAAATATAGTAGGGAGGGAGGTGGAGCTATCATGAGTATATTATAGTGAAGTTACGGGACTTACTGAAATTTGCTATTGGATTATATTTGATGTTACGTGACATTATTTTGTAATAAACATTGCCATCACCACGGCAACCAAAGTGTTTGGTTATAAATATTGCTACAACATAATTTTCACCTCTAAGTAAACGAACATGTAACACCTTTTATAGCCGTAATACATTTAGGGCTGATAGAGCCTAGTTTATTGAATTATCGTACATATTGCACCTTGCTTTTCCATTTATGCAAAGCTTTTTATGCATACTAGACTGTTATGCATTATTGCATATAATACATGAATTTTGGGCGTGTTCATACTAGATTGTTATGTATTATTGCATATAATACATGAATTTTGGGTGTGTTCATACTAGACTATTCGGGCTTTGCATTATTGCATATAATACATGAATTAGTGCGTGTTCATGATGTATGCGTGTACAGGTGTATGTGTGTACCGTGTAGTCCAATCCCAAACCGAATGCACCATTGCGTTACAGGCATAAATGTCTCTAAGTTGACAGGCTCACATTCAGTGACACCAATTTCAGGTGGCGTAACTATGAGGGACTGGTCATCCCCAGGTGGCACTTATTTGCCACAACCAGAGTATTTCCCCACTTTAGTATTTTTTGGCACGGGATTGTGCGGCATATTTAGTGTCCGCCCCGGACGTCACTAACGAAACATACGTTACTTATCATTTACATAAGACCACCAGTCACCACCAATGTTCTCTCTAAGGTGTGGTATGAAGTGAGCAAGAAATGTTGTCTCTGAGCGACATTTTTGTTTAAGACCAAAATTTGTGAGCGATTTAAGCGATGTCGTCCGTCGGAGTGAGCGATCGTACGTGTAGTATGAGCGACGCTTTGAATACGTGTGAGCGATCGCACACGCGCTCAGCTTAGAAGGAACATTGGTCACCATTGTTCCCCCCATGTTCATTGTAGCCTCGATTAAAGCGGAACAAAATATATGACGCGTGAGAGTTCAATTCAACCTAAAGAGATTATATCTCATCCAGTCAAATCGAAGTTTTGCATTATGGGGTCCACGAGAAAAACCGATTTGTCGGGGTTACAGGTATACTATACAGTGTAACCACTTAAACGATTGTGATATACATGGCCAGTTAACATGAAAACCCTAAACTCGTGCCCCCTCCCTCAGGGGCAAGTGCAACGACAGTTGTCTAGTCTTGGGGATGCCTCCTTAACAGATAATTGCAGCCAATGCTATGGTGGAGCTGCATACAAGACTTTCAAAAGGTCGTTCTTTGCTCAATTAGAAGTTTACACAGTGCCGCCGAGAGAAAATCTGGCCTTGTTACAAATAAAGCATGTAGGCCCTTGTACATTATTCATCTAACCAGTGGCGTAAGTAAGGAGGGATGGGGGTACTTTCGGGCGGTGATGGGCAAACTTTTTCTACGGAGGGCCACATTGAAAACTTGATTGTTATCGGCGGGCCGCATATATATTTTGTCTACTTCAATTATAATCTACAACGTATGAAAATATGAACTAATGATTTCACATTCGCACTTTATTATACAAGCACATTACATTTTAAAAATACGAACTAAATCAGTTCAGTGCTAATTTGGTAATAAAACTTTAATATACATATTAATTCTCAACTAAAGTTTATTGTTACCTGTCATAATAATTATGAAGACAAAGGAACTTAATTTACATACAAGCTGACCACAGAGTACAATTATAATTATTGAGAAGAATGTAACTTTTCACAATTTCGTATAATGTTTGTGAACTGTGGAACCAGTTGGCTGGTTGTGATTCGCACGGCTACATTTAAATTGTAGTCAGTCAACATCGATCTGTTCTTCGACTTTTTTATTTTCATACAATAAAACGCTTGATCGCAAATGTAAGTGAACCCAAAAAGTGACACACGCTGGCAGCAAAAGATTTTTAGGTGTGTAAATGCCACTGCTGGTAAACATCCTTAAAAATCCAGCAAAAGAACTGACTTGAACTTCTCCTTCAGGTCATATCTGCCCGTAGGTCAAGCAGCTCTAATATTCTCGAGCCATAAAACCGATTTAATATCCTTAGGTTCGAATGAAGTAGTTGAAAATAAATTTTAAAAAATACAACGAAAAACGAAATAAAGAAAATTACCGTTGACAGAGAATCGCAACATTCATAAGGGCCGCACATTTTATTCTGGCGGGCCGCATGCGGCCCGCGGGCCGTATTTTGCCCACCCCTGGTGTAATGTAATCCAATGTAATAACGGTGGAAACTTGAATGAATGAGACGTGTTGCAGCTTTTAAAAGAACTACATGTACATAAATGACCAGTTAGCGTAGGCAGGGTACTGCGGGAGGGGTGGCCACACAGGGCGCCGAACTATGAAAGGTTGCCTAAAAAGTGTTTATTGTTTTTTTCACTTTTCGGCTTGGGAGGAGGACGCCAAAAAAAAAATGTAATTCGCACAGGGCGCTACAATAGCTATCTACGGCTATGTAAAAAACAGCTGTAAAGGCAATGTTATATAATTAAAACGTTGTTTAAATATGCCTAATATTTAGTGTCTGTGGCTCTGAGCTAATTTTGAGTCATTTTAGGGCAAATTTTGTTATTTTTAAGGGAATATTTCTATTTTTTTTATCATAAATGCAAGCATATTGCTACATTTTTAGGTCTTAAAAAATCTCAGCCCTATTGATAAGGCTTCCAAATGGCAACTCTTTTGCTGCTCAACACACAATTTGCTTTCTAGCTGAAATACTTTCCTCCCCATTCTTCGTTAAAAACGTGAGACTCTGTGGCCAGTTTTTTTTCTTCTCAGTAGCCATAAATATTAAATAGGCCCATACTTTTTACTTCGAGCACACTCGCAACTCACTCCAGCTCTCTAGCATTCTGATGCAATTCTCCCCTCTTTCACAAACTTACCATTGCTTAAATAGCATTAAAACCACTGGCATGGCAGTATTTATAAATATTGAATGCCAATCGTCCCCACTAAAACTTTCATGGGATAATTTATTTAGGCACATTTAGTCGTAGAGTAGAAACTGCCGATTGAACTAAACACATCCAATACTAACTACTTATTACCATCTTTAGCTTCATGTACATCTCACAATGTCGTTTTATAGATTTATCTTAAACCCACGCATGGCATAGTTTTCAGTCCTGCCACTGGCTCTCGACAGTAGGCCTATAATTTTTCCTAAAACACACCCCTTTCTAATATTTTAACCGACCGCGTGAGCAAGTCTTTCTCTCTCTCTCTCTTTACTAAGTTGGTGACTGGTGACGTGATACACTGTGCCATAATTCAGCTGTCCGTGTGCGCCAAGCGACTCCGTCGCAGGCCCGTATCGTGCGGGAGGGGGGCAGAGGGCCGCCCCCCCCCCTGCGTTTTGTCTGCCCCCCCTCTGCTTGTTTGCTCTACTTAGTAAGATTTATTTCCTAACCCCCCCCCCCCCCCATTGGCCTGGCCCCTGCTGTAGAATTTTCACACTACGGGGCTGCTCCGCGGCCACAACATTTGACATGCATCAAACAACAGCCAAGCTTTCCATAATATATAATTAATAAACTATAATTACAACATCTATCATTGTAGTTCAAGTACCGCCTTCAGGCTGGATGAAATGGCCCCGCGATCCTGCCCGCGGGTCATAGTTTGCTCACTTGGTGGTGAACCATGATTTAGGTTTTAAAAATTCCAAGGGAGATCACTTAGATAACTTTTTCCTTGATACTTCCGTAAATGTTGACTAGACAAAATAAAACTTTTCTAAGATGTAATACCTCTAAGGCGACTCAGAACACTACGGTTTCTTTGTAAGATTTGCAACATTATACTTATAAACTATGAATTACAAAGTATAAAATAGCTCCAAACGTTTTTTTTTCATTGCTTAAGGGTTTTCCTTCATAATTTTATTTAATAAACAAACGACAACTTTATTTAAAAGTGTTAACCATACATACGCCAATCACCGTGTCGTCCATGACCATGTCCATGTATATAACTAATATAAGACAATAATTTGAATACTGTACGACTTACTATACACGTTTGGTACACTAATATATATAATGTATCAATTTATATAAAAAACATCTGGTTTTACTGTGTATCGTTTTTACACTACTGTATAATTTATATAAATAATTGAAGATTTAAGCCTTTTCAAAAGTTTTCTTTAATTCAAATAATCTTTATTGTTAAATATTTAAAATAATTCTTCATAAAATCGTGAAATAAGCGCTGATAGTATCAGTGATGCAGAACCAACCATTTAGTTAATTTAGACCCTCATTTGCCCTAAAGTCGTTATCGTAAATCGTCACCCCCTCCCTCAAAAATGGGGCTCATTATATCATACATATAATGATTATATGTATCAAATAACTTAATACACAAGTGACAACTATAGTTTATCAAGATAACATACTGAGATGGCAGCAGAAAAATATCTGCCTGGCCCTAGTCTAGGGCCTAGAACCCACTTTTTTTCTTTTCCAGTTCAGACTTTTAAAAATTCACAATTTTATTCAAATGTTGATGGTTTACTTCAGATTTATTTTATTTAGTATTGAATGTAGATAAGTTTTAATATGTGTTTGTATGCTAAATTTTCATTAAATATTTTGCCTTGTTGTTGTACTAAAGAATTTGTCTTTTTATTTTTATACTGAGAAATTGTTTGTGCTAACATATAATTTAAACACTATAACACTAATACATTCAACAATAAACTATAGCTTTCACATTTTCTTTCATTTGATACATAATACTTTGTGATGAGTAAAAAAATAACATAATAATTAAATAAACACATTTACTTTACTAAAACATGTTAAGTAGAATCAAATGTGAAAAAAAAAAAACAACCCTGTCTAGATAGTGAAAATAATTCGGCCCTGAATGAGTTAATTAATAATACATCAAATACATTCCAGAGAAAGATTATTTTTGCTGGTTACTTTATTTTCTATTTTGTATATAATATGGTTTTTTGAGGACTTTGTTTAGGTAAATATTTCTTGGAAAAGATATACATCTAAATCAAATGAGTTGAGACACTGTATGGATAAAATGCATATGGTTTTGTATTAGTATTATTATATGATCACTGTAAAAGACCTGTATTGACCAAGCTTAAAAAAAGCTCTAACATTCAACTGAAGACCAAAAACCCGTCTTTTTTTCTTCTGCAGTAAATTGCTTGAATATTGATGAAACATTGTTTAATCTTATAACAATAATAAGTCATATTACATTTGCTTTTCAAACAGGCATTAAAAAATGGATAATGATCTTCTGACTGAAGTTTCTACAGCTGAATTGTCCTTGATGAGCAACAGTGTAGATGAGCCATCAGATACTGTTGGTCTTCATGTACTTACTTCAGACTTTGTTCATGATTCAGATAATGTTATGAATGAATTAGTTGCTGAGGACTGTGGCAGAAATGTTATTTCGATTCCAACTCTTGCATCAGATATACAGAATTCAGTTATTGGAAAAGATGGAGAAATAACATTAAACTCTGCCTTTATTCCAGAAAATGCTGTATTGATGGAAACTCCAAGAGGGTGAATTTTTTAAAATATGTTTAAAATAGGTTTTCTTAATTTATTCAACATAGACATGACTTTGTAAAGTAGTGTGATTATAACATATTACTATTTAGTATTTTAAACTATTTAGCACAGAGACTAAAAGATATTAATATGTAGTTATTACATGTTGTTATCATGTAGTTATGTCTAGTCCTGTCAGAAAACTCAAGATCGTTAAAGGCATTATAATTTTATGATCTACTGTAATATTTTCCTTTAGTCATTTTACTAATCTATTTTTTTTGTTGTTTTTATGTTTCATTTATCTTAACCTAGTAAATTTTCAGTCTTAAACTTATTTCATTGTTGTCATTTTGTTCAGCCTAATGCTTACAGTTCCTGAAAATATGGCTGGTATAACTTACTGTGATGATACATCACCAAATGGATCCTCTCGACATGTTCTGTCTTGCATTCCTGGTTTGTTGAGGAATAAATAACTTGATTTTAATTGACTTAATTGAAAAAAATTAGTAACCATGCTTGTGATGTAGAAGAAAGTTTATTTTTTGTCACTATAGATTGAATTATATTAATTACCGTGCTGTCCTATTTATTCTGTATAAATGTTTTATTTTATTTTGATAAGTATCGCTGTTTAGTACTTGTGATAATTCTGTCGATGTTGATGCATCCAATGTCTATGACACGGAGGTGTCTAATGAATCACAGCTTGGTGATGATTCAGAAGAAATTGCCAAACAGTTGCAGGTATATATAGCACTATCTGAAATCTTGGATTTAAAAAAAAAAAAGAATCATTATTTTATCCTTTTTTTTATTTTCTTTTACATTTTGTTACCCTTTGAATCAGGAAGATGTAGATGGTGTTCAAATCCAGTTAAATGAGGATGATGCTAATGGGGGATCATCAGGAAAAAGAGTTACAGAGCCAACTTTACTAATTAAAGAGGATATCACAGAAGCCTGTATTACTGTAAGCTTAAAAATTAAAACTTTTCATTTAAAAGCTAAGTTCCTATGTTAACTAAGGAAAATTACATGATTTTCCAATGCTTTCAATTAAAAATTTTTTTCATTGGTTAACTGCTTATGTGAATTACTGCTAGCTCTAACTGGACGTATTGTTCCATACATGTATATGTTTACATGTATATGTTTACATGTATATATCATATCTAATTAGCACATTTATTTTCAAATGGTTGCTTTGTGATTTTATTTGGTGATTTCTTTTTCATACAAGCAGAGTGCGCTCTCTGCTCCTATTTTCTGTTTCTGTTGTGTTCTCTTCTGGGAATTCTTTGGATTTTAGGTTATGCAGATGCTATAATTAGCATGGGGGTGGAAAAGTCAATTTTTCAAAAATGATATATTCTTATAGGAGCATATCTCATGAATTGTTTGGTAAAGTCAGAATTTAATCACTATTTCATTATTATGTGTGTATTTGTTCTTTTGCCTGAACAGAACAAAAATGACCATTTTTAACTTTTATACTGTCTAATCTATTTGAAAATGGTATCATCTGAATTGTTAAAATTACTACTAATGACACATTTACCTAATTACTAAGGAAGTCAATTAAGTGTTCCAGACCTTGAACTGTGTACATGTATATCACACATTAACCATGTTATTAGCACATGAGTGATCTTGTGTTGTGATTGGTTGATATGGTATTGTTGCCCGAAAACCACCTACAACAGCTGTAAACTGTTCAGTTTTCTTAACATGTATTCAACCGTTTATCTGCTTAATATAGGCAAATTATTTGATTAAATAAATGAATCTGTGCTGTTTTTTTGGAAGAAAATGTACTATTTCTGTTCATTTTTTCACCATTGATATAGCAACTGAAGGTAAGTTTCATTTTTGTTTTCTTTATTGCTAATATTAGTCTTACTAACTTTTAAAACAAGGCAGTACACACTAGACCATTAGTGCTAGTGTATTGAGACAATAATGAGTATCATAGAAACAATATCATATCAGTGTGGCTGGCTTACATAGTTACATAATGTTACATAATACATGTAGTGTACAGACTGGTCCAACTACTGACCAAAATTGATCATTGTGCAATTCTAGGCATAAGTCATCACTGACTGTATAACGGAGACTGTCTGCTCTTATATCTTTTATGGCAACAAATATTCTCATTTTTAGTACCTGTTTTTGAAACTTTATCAGAGTTATGTTAGTCCTATACTCAAAAAAAGAATAATGCTTTTTTTCAGATGTAAATGATAGGTCTGATATTTTCAAGAACAACATTTATTTATTATTATCAACAGACAAAACTCAAGGACAGCAAAAGAAAGTGGTGAAGCCATGACTAGAGAAGACATTGACAATAGCAGTGAGTGGTGAACCCAATGCTGCTGCAGAATGTGGTGAGCCTTAGCCTGCTTATGTAGGGGGTCCAAGTAGGTAATTGTAGAAAGTGTTCCAGGCTTTAGTAATGTTAATAATTATAATACTGTTGTATTGTTTATGCTATTTAAATGGCCCTGAGTATTATTTTTTTATTATTAAATGCAAAAAGTTTTCAGTAAATTTTAAGGTTGGTGGGAGGTGGTAATATTTTGGGTTGCCTACTTGTGATTTACTTGTGGGATGGATGGTTGAGTGGTGTAGAGCAGTTGTCTCCAACTATTTTCTTGTCACGGACCTGTCGACGTTTGATAATATCATTGCGGCCCGGGGGAAAGGGAAACTTGATTATGTATATTTTAGATTGTTTTGATTTACAATGCCACTGCTGCTCACAACCGGCTCAGCTCCCGGTTAACCTCTCATGTATGGAAAGTCATACAGTCCTGATAGAAATACACCACAGTAAATAAAAAGGAAATAATTTAATGTTTCTTGGACGGACCAGTACCATTTGATCTATGGACCGGTACCGCTCCGTGGCCCGGGGGTTGGGGACCACTGGTGTAGAACACTAAACTGTAGTATCGACCTTAGAGTCCTGGGTTCAATCTTCTGTGAGAACCATGGGAATTTTTCCAGGTCCTTGTCCCTCTAGTTCTTTAAATGGGTACCGAACTTAAGTTAGGGAAGTAAAGGCTGCTACTGGGGGTTGTGCTAACCACACAATCCCTTTACATACCGAGATTACATTAACAGATGAATTCTACACTTCATCTGCCCCGATGGCCTTTCTGGGCTAAGGAAACTTCACTTTTTTTTTTACTGATCTATTTACTTAGTATTAGTAGCTAACAATACTTGTATATTTATAAATTCTAATCCATTTATTGTACAAATAATGATTTAGTTCTAGTTTCTGACATTATTTATGCTGCATTACTAATAATATGGCAGTTTTTTTTATTTGACATTATTTTGAGTTAAATAATAATTCATTTTTATTCCTTTAATCTTTGTGAACATATTTTAATTATTAAATACCATTACAAGAGCTTTTTCTTATTTTCTCAACTTTTAAAATGTTTTTTGCTTTTTTCTCAGCCTTTCAAAACATTTTCTGCTTTCTGAAAATCATATTTTTCACAGTACACTTTTTGTACTTCTACGAAAACTACTCATGAAAAAAGCTTCAAATTTTGTATGCTTGTTCTTCAACATATCATATACTTTTCACAATTTAAAAAAAGTAAATTTAAGAATTTTTAATATATATATATATATATATATATATATATATATATATATATACTATACATATTAAAAGTTCTTAAATTTATTTTTTATATGTGTTTTTTAAAGTATATACATGTATATACATTTTAACCTACACTTCATATTCTCAATTTTTTAAAATAGTCCTTTAAGTAAAAAAAATCACAAATATTTTATTTTTCTTTATTTCTAATATAACAAATTGGACATTTGTTAAAAGCATGATTCTATATATTTGTTCTATGTACCAAAAAATTTCAGATTCCACAATTTGAAAATGTGTCACAAAAACAATTTTTTGAAATGAAAAAGTCACAAATAAACTTTTAAAAAAAAAAAAAATTGTTGTTCATCTTATTGTCCGGTGTTTGCATGTGCTAAAATGGCTATTGGAGCTCAATAATTATTTTAAAAGAGTTGCTTGGCTTTATTACCACCTGAATGAATACTATTTACAGCCTTTAATCTGGAATGGCAGGGTAGAAATCTTTTCCTATCCTTAACCTACTCAAATCTGTCAGTAATGTTTGAATTAGAAAGTGCATATCTATGCTGCAAATGTCAACGGTGGAATAAAAGGAGGCAGAATTAGTTTTATTTAGATGTAGAAGATATTTTATAACTTAATCGTTTTTTTCAGAAAAGGAAAGGTGGTTGGCCAAAAGGCAAACGACGTAAAATAAAGCCAACAGTTATGGGCCCTAGAGCTCCAGTCACAGGGTAAAGATTTATTTTTTTTACTACATGTATTAGTAAATTTAACGAACAGCTACTATTTCATTTATCCTTGAGATAGGAACTTATTGAACAGAAGATTAGGATTATTGTGTCATTATGGTTTGGGAGTTAAATATGCTTCTAGAGTGTACTTAAAATTCAGATTTGTAAATAATCTTTAACCAGTAAAAAGTAAAGTTCCCTTTAGCTCCTAAGGGTTCGTTGGGGCAGATGAAGTATAGAATTCATCAGTTTCAGTATCCACAACATATTAAGGAATTGTGCGGCTAGCTGCCATTACTTCCCCAACTTAAAGTCTCGTACCCATTTAAAGCTGACTGAGATTTAAATCTAGGACCTCTTTGGTTGACAGTTGAGCACTCTACACTGCACAAGCATCTGTTCCCCCTGTTTAAGCAGTATAGACACATTTATTAGAAACAATATTTTTGAAAAATGGAGACGGATAAGTTTTTTTTTACCTATTTTTAAAAATAAATTCTTAAAAAATTTTAAGCGCATGGTGTACTGAGTACATATTGCAGCAGTGAAACACATCGAGGCTTCTATTTAATCAAACAGTAATTCAATATTGAGAATTACAAAACTTTGTAACGTTTGTTTTTAATGTTTTTAAAGTCTGATTGACAATTTATAATGTTTGGTTATTTAATTATAAAACATAAATTTGTATAAATATTTTTTATTTTATGAAATGAGCTAGCTACCATTATACATGTATTATAGTTACATAGCATTACATTTTCATTCATGTGAACTCAGAGGAAAAAAAAAACAACTAATTTGATTCATTTAATCTTCAGATATGTACTTTATGCCATGGATAGAAGGAAGGAAATCAAAGAAAGTCATCCCGACATTACATTTCCAGAAGTTACAAAAATATTGGGTCAAGAATGGAGCACCATGGCCCCTGAAGTGAAAGATGTATATTTCCAGATATTGTAGACACATGTAGACTTGTAGTTTATTGTTAAGTTCGTCAGTCAATCAAATGCATATACTTTTATTGTAGAAATACTTGGCTGCTGCTGATGAAGACAAGAAGCGCTACAGAGAAGAGCTTAAAGCTTTTAGATCTTCTGAAACCTACCAGGAAACTGTGAGGAAAAAAATGATGCTATCCACTGATGGTAAAGCAGCATGATTTTTAAATCAATTTTTATTTTGCACTCACATTGACAAAATTACTGGATTCAAAAATCTGTTACCATTTCAGGGGAAATATCATCTATACAAGAATCAACAGATATATTAAACTGTGATGAGGTAAGATAGTACTTGAAAAATATTTCTGCTGAATCTATTATTTGCTATGACTAATAAATAATTTCTACAAATATGTTTAATATTGTAATGTATAGGATATTTCAAGTGAACTGTACTGTAAAGTTTGTCAAGTTTACTTCAGTAATTTGCACAACAAACGTGAACATATGTATGGCAAGGCTCATATTCAGAATGTTGCAGGTACATTTTAATTTTATTTTACTTAGATTCACTGCATTTTTTATCCCTACCACTGATTCTGACATTTTTATTTAGTCAAACTCGTCATGATGCATGTATAATTGAGCACCAATTACAAAATTCTAATCCTTTATAGGGCAGGTTTTTTAATAATGTATACTGGCTCTTTGACACGTTCAGCATGTGTTTAAAATTTAAAACAACACTTTTTGCTTATATTTTTAAAAATTTATTTCCATGGTTTTTGAAAATGTTAAATGTATTTGTTTCCTAATTTCAAAAGGATTATTTTTATTTAATTCTGCTTCTGCCAGATTTTCTAAAGCTTTTTTTTTTACTACATCTCTCAGAGCTTAAATTCAGGCCATTAATTTATCAAAATGTATTGTACCAATTTAAGCATTTTTTTTTTAATTTTTACAGTTCACATATCAAGCATTTGTAACATAAACTATTTTAGATTAGCAATCAACACATATATTTATAGATAATAATTCATATTTTGCCTAAACATACTTCTTTAACAGGAGAAGTTGAAAAAGAACTTTTGCGACAGCAAAGAGAAGAGCAGGCATTTTTGGAAGGTTCATTAGTAGTGTCTGAAGAAATGTCACAAGATGAATTTTCTAACACATTAAGAGGTAATGGGAATTCTTGCAGTAGCAGCACATGCAGTAGCACAAATTGCCTTGGACCTTCTGGTCCTGTGGATATTCACAGTTTTATGATGGAATTCATTCAGAAAAACTATGGTAATTAGCCCTTATATGTAGTACATATATTTTGTAACCTATATAATAATTAACTTATAACTTGTATAGTGGATATACAAATACATTAGTATTCCTAGTTCAATACCGGAAGTTAAATGCTTACAAGTACCAAACATTTTTACCATTGGTCCATATAGCGTATAACATGGGGATGGTGGTCCAGTTATGTCTGTCATATAAAAAAAATTAAATGTAATAAAAAAAATGGTGTTTTTTTTTAAAGGGGGGGGGTTGTGTATGTGTAACATGAAGAGGGGTGGGGGAGTTATTCTGAATCTTGTTATATATGCAATTTATTATTATTTTTGTGTTATGAAATTTGTGAACATTCTCAAATCCTGTATTTATTGACAGTTATGGTTGTAATTAGGGAGCGACCGATAGTCGGATCGGTATCGGACCGATATTGGCACTATCGGTTAATATCGGATTCGCCGATTGTTGTAGGGAGCGACCGATAGTCGAACCGATATTGGCACTATGGGTTAACTGTCGGACCGACCGTTTTTTTGGCTGCCGATACATTGTTTTTTTTTTTCACAACAGAGTTGCAGAAAAAAAAATCAGTAAATAACCCAATTCAATAACCAGATCAGACAAGATTTAAAAAAAAACGAAAAAAAAAAACCCGTACACAGAAATTGTCACGTACATATCAGAGATATGACTTTGAAACAATAGGATTGGCATTTCTTAATTCTAATGTATGACCTTGAATGATACAATTAGTGAACATCTGTGCGTATTTTTTGTTGGGATGGGAAGTTGGGGGGGGGAACAAGACTTACGTGTGGGCGAAGTGTCACAAAATATGACAGGGAAGGGGTAAGCATGGGTTGACATACGTCATTAGCTGTAGCACGAGAGAAACACGTGTTTGGCATTGTTGTTGATTTTAAAAAATATTGGTATCTGGGGGGGGGGGGGGTAAACAAGACACGCGTGGGCGAAGTGTTACAAAATATGTGAACTTGGGTTGAAGTACATCATATAGCACGAGAATAACACGTGTTTGGCAATTGGCATTGTTGTTGCTTAAGGGGCTGTCCATTAATTACGTCAACAAAATAGGGGGGAGGGGGGGTCAGAAAATTTTTGACAATTGTTGACAAGGGGGAGGGGGGGAGGTAGGGCTTATACAAAAACCGACTTTTGAAAAAACTGGTTGTCAAAGGTCAATTTCTCAATAAAACCGGCGAAAACCGGTTTTCGGTTTTACTATAAAATAAGTGAAATAACGGATATTTTAAGCATTCTAGCAATAATTATTTTCAATGTATGTTGTATTTAATTAAGTGTATGAGAAAGAATGAAGGATAATGTAATTAAGTCAACCAATTTTTACGTAAAACAATAAATACAAGAAAAAAATTATCAATTAGACAGTAAAAATACTACTACTGTCTACTGGGTACCTATGTATTCATTTAAACTGCTTTATAACTAAACACATTTCTATCATGACCTTTCTTTCTCATGTTTCATTTATATTATATTGTCAAAGAAAGAGGTTTGGTTTGCCGCACACAGACCAGTTCTGAAATCAGCCGTTGTGATGTAGACCTCAGTATAGAGCTTATTTAAATATATAGTCTATACAAATTACTGTTCTCTTTCTACTCATGGTACTCACTTTCTGCCTTTCCCTCTCTCTCTCTCTGTCATCCTCTGTATAAGTTTCTAACGTTATCTATATATGTGACACAGTACACAAACACCTCTGCACCTCTCCATGGACTCATATCGAGTGCCCGTTTAAAAATATTCATGATTCCTCCACTGTTGAACTCCTCGCCTCTCCCTTCATACAATTGTCTCCCCACCTACCCCCTCTCATCCCTGAGATGTATTAGTTACACTATTCATTACAACGGCTGTACGACGGTCCTGCCATGTGAATGCCTTGTTTAGGTTAGACGGGTTGGTGGTGGTGCTGGAGGTGTTGGATGGCGAACATAATTTAGTCAACTTGAAAAAAAAGTAGCCCCGTTCTGTCTATTGCTTAGTGATGAGCTAGGGAGGCACCGATTATATACCCTACCCCCCGTTTCAAGTTGTACACTTCCCGTAAGTCAACACTAAATTCGTGCGCTAAAAAAAACATCGGTTGTTTTGTGGAATTAGTTAACGACTTGAATTTAGCCCTCTTTCCAGGTCGAGGAAACGGATGCAATATATCTCTCAATGTGTATATACCGTCCCCTTCACCTCCATCCAATCCTCAAGTTACCCCTCAACCACTTGGGCACGCCTTCTCTTTTGTATCGCTCAACAGTTACTTTCTATCAATGCCAATGTACACAGGTCGGACTGAGGGGGGACTTCATTGGAAAGTCACAGTTTCCTAGATTTCTCTGTAATATCGTGGAATGTATCAACATTTTTTGCTATTTGTTAAGTTCTAAGCTAAAACCGACTTTTAAAGTAAAAAAAACCGGTTGTCGAATGCTTCGACTTTCGTCAAAAAACCGGTTTTTCGCCGCCGGTTTTTAAAAACCGACAACCCCTAGGTGGAGGTCAAGAAAAGTTAACAACAATGTTACTTTTTTAAATTTAATATAATTACTTAATAAATAGGAAAATTAAGCAGCGTTTGTAGTTCTGTGTTACACACTCGCTTAACATTCAGTATTTTAATTAAACTAACTATATTCCTACTAATTTTGCCACATAAACATTTTGGAAGCCACCTTTTGGGGTGGGGGGGGGTAATCAAATGTTGACGTAATTTTATAGGGGGGGTCTCGGAAAGTTTGACAAGTTGTTGACAGGGAAGGGGGGAGGTAAAAATCGCCAAAAATTTGTTGACATAAATAATGGACAGCCCCTAAAAATAAAATTTCGGTATCGGTAAAAATGCTGGGGGGAAATATCGGTATCGGACTATCGGTAAAAAGGCATATCGGTCGCTCCCTAGTTGTAATAACTATTCATCTTGTTCTAAAACCATTATTTATAATATTCTTTTAGAGCGTGAACAAGAGATTTCAGTTCTCAAGAAGTGTTTGAATAAAGCTCTACAGGAGAATGTGAATATGTGTAAAGAAATTCAAGCCTTAGAGGAATATGAAAACAAATTAGAAGAGGAAATTAAATTATTAAATTCAACAACTTCTGCTCTCATAGTTCAGAGTGATGCTCTTAAAATGGTTCCTACTCTATTTGGTATTATTAATTTATGACCCTTAATCAATTTTTTTATATTATAGAACATAAATCAAGTGTATGCAGTGACTTTGTTAAAATATGAATGTAATTTATTTTCATTGATGCTGTACATTTGATTTTCTTAAATTAAGAAAATATTTATTGCTTATGTGTACTTAAATGCAATTTATTACTTATATTTTAATTTTATTGTACATGAATAATAAAACCAAAATACAGGTATAAGGTTTTTCCTAAATAGTAATCTTACATGGCCTAGAAACATGTTATTTCAGTTTTTAAATTTCTTTTAACATGTTTAAAATAAAAATGATGTGATTTTTAAAAATATTTTAAGTCATCTTAATTGAATTTGTTATTCTCATTGTACAGTTCCTGTATGAAGAACATGCATATCAATGAAACTGTATCAGAAGGAAAGATAATTTATTTCCATTTCAAAAAAAATACAACAATCATAATGTAACCTTTATAAATTTATAACTGGTACATGAATATATAAATGGGCATACTCCAAATTTACAGTGGGGAAAAATGGGCATACTTCAAATTTACTGTGGGGGAAAAGGGCATACTCCAAATTTACAGAATGAAAAATGGGCAGTCAATTGTTGATTTTTAAATAATTATTTATCCAATCTAAGTTATCTCAATAAAGAAATTGTACTCAAAATCAGTATTCCTGTCAAAATGTACAAGAACAGCTTTGGCCAGTAGTGTAAATGGATTAAGGGAGCAGTCCATCATGGGTGGTACAAACTCAATGGATGGGGGTGGCATCAATTGTTTGCTATCTTGGGCAGTGATACCTTATAAATCTGTTCCTGAACTTTGAATTCTCAGTCTTTCAAGTTCCAAACCATTGTTTTCCTTTATATACCTTACATGCATTAATTTTTGAGTAAATACTACTAGAATGATAATACAATGTGGAAATGAAAGCGAAAAGCAAAGGATGAGTCTGCAAAGTTTAAAATTTTATTTTTCTCCTTTCTTGTGACAACCTATTTTTCTTGTGAACTCCTTTGATATAACCAATTTTTCTAAAAGTATTTATATAAAAAAATACTTAGCACTAATTTTTGACATGTTTAGCAAAATACAAAAAAATTCACTATTTGTTTGACTGCTAGCTAAAAAACAGTCTAATAAAGTTTAATTTCACCATACATTAATAAAAAAAATATATAAAAAATACAAAGAAATTTTTTTTTTCAATTTTATTTAAAAACACAAGAGGGCAGCTTCGCTACGTTTGATTGCCCTTTTCTTTGGCTTGTTCTTGTTTCTTAGAAAACACACAGCTATTGTGACCTTCTCTATTTCTAGCAATTTCTATAGCTAGAAACTGTGTTCTAACACCTATGGAAGAAAAAAAATATTCATTCACTAGGTTGAAAATTTAAATGTATTGATCTGAGACAGAACAGACTCAGTCAAACCCCACTCAGCATTTTTATGCAATAGTGCTTTTAAAACAAGAATCTGCCAGACAAATAAAACGTGATCAATCTTGTAGCTTAAGCATTACTTTGATTATCATTTTCACCAGCAGGCAGTCTGGTGCCAGTTTGTATCAGACTGTAGTGAATGCCAAAAAGAAAGACAACATGCAAATTTACAATACAACTACAGTACAGTATATGGTGTGTTAAAAAAAAATCATTTTTTTATTAACGATTTTTATTTACAATCATCAAAACAATAGCAGAGAAAAAAATTTCGAGGCAAATAGATTAAGTGGTTTCTTAAAAGAATAATTCATTATAAAAAGAAAAAATGTCAATAATTACTGGGCATAATAACACTACTTCTTCCCCACCAATAGCTACACATTGCTATTCCAGATGTTCTCTCCATCCTTGATATGAGTGATGAAATAGTGTCATTCACCACCTATGCACACACCGGAAATTTTACACCTACATTTAAGACAGGAAACTGCCAGTGCCATAAGTGTGGGTGGTCCATAATGAGATTCAGGAAGTCAGACAAACATAACAGTGCAGAGGAGACACAGATTGAATGCCAAGAACAGAGAGCAATCAAGTTCAAGAACTCTAAAATTTTTAGTTGATTGTTGGAGAATGAAAGGTCTGGTGTTGCAGTGAGTTTGTTATTGACACATCATCATATCATGTCTAACTCATTCAGTTGTAGGCACAGTAAACTCTTATTTTGCCAGGACTATTATAACCTGTACATTTTTTTTGGACTGTGAATAAATCTTGTATTATGAACTAATGAGTAGGACGGATGGCTGAGTGGTCTAGATACTCGACTGTCGACCTGAAAGTCCTGGGTTTGATCCTCATTGAGAACCATGGGAATTTTTCCAGATGAAATGGGTATCTGACTTAAGATAGTGAAGTAAAGGCGGCTGGGTTATTGTGCTTACCACACAATCCCTTCATATGCTGAAGCTATAGAAACAGATGAATTCTACACTTCATCTGCCCCAGTGACCTGCTAAGGGAACTTTACTTTTATGAACTAATGAACCCACATATTCTTGAGTGCCAGCCTGATTATTAACACACATTTCTTTTAACTTATTGCACGTAAACCTGTTTTTTTTATTTTACAGACTATTGCCCCACAGTGTGCTGTCCTTTGTTGGAACATATACCCCCTTGTTAAGTAGGATATGACAGTGTTTATAAAATAAATTTCTTTTTTAATAAATGTAACAAATTTACTGAAAGTTGTGCTGTCTGGATTGTAATCATCTTCACAGTTTAAGCGCAGCAGAGTTCCCATATTGTAATCTTCCACTTCTCCTTTAAATTTTTCACAAAAATTTCTCCATTTCTAAGTAATCAAAACAAAACAAGAAATAATTATAATGCAAAAAATGCAGGTTATTAAAGTTAAGCATCTACATATTTATTAAAAATATACATTACATAAGATAAAAATAGATTTATAGCAAAGTATTCTTAATGGCATTGGGTAATAAATGGATCAAATCAACACTGATTATTCATTTTACAAATACTTTTTTTAAAAGAAATGATGCATATTTTATCATCTCTATTCATGAGACTAAGCAAACAATTGATTGAAGAATATTATTAACCAAACTATTTTTTTTTAATAAAAAAAACTTTAAAAATGCTCACCTCTTTGGCTTCAGAAGATTTCAGATCTTCTTCAGTTAATTTTGCAACATTTAGGTCTGGAAATTCCTCCCTAAACTCTTTGTATATTTTATCATCAATTTTGGTTAATCTTAAGCACTTTGGATCAACTGATGAGATAAGCTAGTTAAAAAAATGAGACATACTTTATTATTATTTCAGAGCAGATATTTGTAATTAAGATTTTGTGGAAAAAAAATTAATAATATTCCAAAAATAAGTCGGGCTATCGACTTAAAGTTGTCAGCTAGCTATTTACCCCTTTTTATAGTGAAAAATGATAATTTTTTTGTTTTTAGTTATTTATTGGCTGAGAAGACATTAACAATAATGTATTAGAAGATACACGTATTTGCTATCTTTCATAACTAGTACAAAATAAATTCTGTGCAATAAAGGATTTCATTAACAGTCTTGAATGTCTTCAATTTTATATTTTATCAACAGTTGTGAGGTTTGCAGAAGTATGCCAAATGCTATCCTGAAATAAAAGACAACCACTATGCCCCAAAAAATGTCTTTTATGAAGTAATTAATAATAAGATAAATTCAGTGTTTTACTGGTTGTATTTTTTCCTGTTTTATGTAATTAGTTTTTTTTGTGAAAAGGCATATAATTATGCTAATATCACTCTGAATAAACAAATATCAGGAATAAAAAAACTTACATTGTAATGAACTGTTGCATGATCCATTGCTTTCATAGCCCACTGCAATTCTATTTGTGCCTAAAAAATAAAATATATTTAAAAAAAAATCTGAAAGCTTTTGGGAGATAATTGCTATTTATTAATTAGCATACAAAAACTCATAAAAATAATCACTATTATCTAATTCTACACTTCATCTGTTCTGATGAGTCCTTAGGGCTTAAGGGAACTTTATTCCAAGTAGGTAAAACTTTAGACTACAGAGGATAAAAAACCAGCCATATTAAGCTTTAGTTAACTATTATTAACTATTACATGCAACAAAATAGGTGATTTCTTAATTAAGCTTGGACCTAATACTTTCAAACAGTTCTCACAAAACCTCTAAAGACAGAAACATTAAAAATCTTGTTTTTAAAGAATATAAAAATGTAATGAGAATGTATTAAATATTAATTCGCAAAAGTTAAACAGATTTAAGAAAAAATATTTATTAACAAACAAAAAAAAAACATACATTATTTTCTAGCTCTTCAGGTCTACTAAGGGCAGCTCCAACCTGATGTAGTTCAGAAGCATTCTGAGGAGAAATGTGATATCTATTAATTTATAAAGCCTAAAATAAACCTGCAGTAAATTTTTTAATTATTGTATTTCATTTATACAATTCCAAGAATACTTTAATTTTTAATTCACTTAATTACTAAAAGTATATTTAGTTTATTTTATACATCAATAAACTGTTTGGATGTGAATAACATGCAGAAATCCTGGATAAAAAGTTAAAATGTATTTATACAATTTTATATTAGATAAAAACAATAAATAAATAAAATTGCAATAATGGAGTAATCTAGTTGCTAGACCACATTCTTTAAATGAAAAAGAGTGTACACCATTTTGTCTTTTCCATCATCTGCCTGCCTATCAAAGAGGAATTTTAATAATGTCAGGAGCCATCTGTAATATATCCAAAGCAAGGTATGTACCAGGTCAACTACAAAGATCAGTAGCTGCATTAGCCTGAAGTTTTTAATGGTCCCATAATGCTCTGATGAGGCATGCAAACTAAACAAGTCTTAAACTTTCTGTGAGTAATTGATAAATAAAATGCATCTAGCTAGGATCATTTACCCTCATGTGAGGCTTATTTGTACGTCTATGATCTCCAGCTTTTTTTTTTACTCCCAAAAATAACTGGGGTAACTACTAATTTCACTGGCTTTTTTTGCATAAGTAATGATTTGGTTAAATTTTAGTTAATAAAACAATCTGACACTGATGGTATTGACTATGCCATCTAATTCTAACTTAGTGAGCTGAAAGTGGGGTAAAATAATAAAAATAATGTTTGGTAATATCACAATATACAGACCAAAACTATTTTGATACATATTATTGATATTTTACCTCTATAAATGTATCAAAATAGTTTTGGTCTGTATAATGTGATATTACCTAATCGTTTAGCTGTCTTTTGAAAGGCTGACAGACACTGTCCGAGAATATCTTCCAAAGAAAATACTAAGAATAAGGCACCACAAGAATAAGACTTTATTTATCAAGCTTCACAATGCAATTCTTAAACATAAAATGAGCCAATTAATTATGGATTATTTTTGACAATTAATAATCGTAATGTCAATTAATGTCATGACTCACACAATTCAAGGCAATCAAGGGGAGCGTTTAATTAAGGCAGTGGCTAAGGTTCGGTCCGACCGAACCCGTATTTTTTTTACTTCGGGTACCAGCCATAGATAATATTTCTCCACACCCTAACCCTAACAAAAAAATTATATATGCCATGTTCCTTATACCCTAATATAATGGTTTTGGCTGTAACCGTAGCCACTGCGTTTAATTAACGCACTTGCTACGGCACCAGCAAGTCAGAACTCGTATTATTTTTGTCCAAGTACCAGCCATAGATATTGCTCCACACCCTAACCCTATCTCTAACCCTAACCCTATATTTAAATATTTTAAAAAATAATTTTTTAAAATTGCAACTTTTGATGATTATAGGTCAGTGACTTTCATACGCTAACTTGCTGGTGCCGTAGCCACTGCGTTTAATTAATTTAAAAGTTTTACCATAGTATTCATAATTCCCTAATAATCGTATTTGATTCTGATTATAAATATAGTTATAAGAATATATTAAAATGGATATTTCTTTTCCTTCATATTTAGCCCTGTAAGTCATCAATTTGACATTTGTTGAGCATTTATTAGTAAAATGTAACATTTTCGACAAAAATCTTTTGCATGATAAAACTAACCTAAGATAATTAAAAGGAACCCATAAATAATAATTACTAACAAGGTTAGACATTGAAAACGCCATCTTGCTGCTGAAATTACAGTACAGTAATACCAATATATATAATTCTAAACTATATTTATTTCACGATGTCCATTCAACTTGAGACTATTTACAAATAGATAGAACGCACGTTGTTGCTATTTTTAAGTGGCTATAAGCACGTAAAGTCATGTGCATAACATCTTAAAACTATACAAATGTGCCAAAGAAAAAAAAGTGCATCTTTTAAATTTGAAAGCTATAAATAATTGTGTTATTTTTTTTACTAGAAAAACACAAATAAATATTTTAAAAGTATTTCTTGTTCTTATTGAAATATAAGTTTATTATAGAAAGACTGAAAAAGTAATACTAAAAAAGTATGGATAGTCTGATTTATTCAAAAGCCAAACTCATTTTTATTAAATTAACTAAAACATATTTTTTCTGTTTTAAAAGTCTTTAATGCATTTTTAATGATAATTATGGCATTTAAATAAATTTTATAATATTTATATAACAATTATTATCGTTACTTTATATTTTTATTTTAATTAAAACATGATAAGTATAGTTTGATTCGTTATCGATAAACAGAAACGAAAGTAGTCAAGAGAATTTTAGTTAGAAGACAAACAAAATGGCAAATGCAAACAATCTATCTTCTAATTCCGTGGAGCTTATTAAAGATGAAGCTCGATTTGAAAAAGTGTTACAGGATGCTGGAAAGTAAGTTGACTAAATTAAAAGGTTGGAATGACAATAAATGTAGATATAGTTATGCAAAATGTAAAAAAAAAAAAAGCATCATACATACTTGATACACAACTCACTACTACAAAATAGTGGTCTAATAGTAGTAATAGTGTCTGTAAGTTTAAGTGTAGTGTAGACTAGGGATGGATAAACTTTTCAAACCGCTTTCCTTTTTTGGGTTCTTAAATTTGACAGAAGGACCGGACTAAGGTTAGATAGATATAATGTTAATATGCAATAATATAAACAACTTTGATTTGAACAAGTAGAGAGGAGCACCAAGGGCAAGGCAAAACCTTTAAACTTTATCAAAAATCAGTATGCTCCCCTCCCTCTCCCATAATTTGGCAATATATAAAATATTTTTTAATAGGCTTATACTTTTATATGTTTTTGAGCAATGTTGATCTAAATTTGTTTTCTCAAATGGCCTGCTATGGACCTTTTTGATCACAATTTAGGTCATGTAACATGTTAATTAAAATCTCTCTTTATTAATTATGGGAGCAACAACCAACCAACTCCAAGTACTCGTCACCAGGCTTGCAAAAAAGTGACCATGGCAAAAAGTATGCACAGTGAAACTGAAAAATAATGGTCAACTCCACATTGACTGCAAAATAGAAATAGCCATGCATAGAAGAGGAGAGGTGAAGTAATCCAAATCACTTGAATATCAAAGCGGATTTCCCCATCCATGATAAAAAAAAAGGAAACTCAGATACATTGGTTTCAGAAGACTTAAACTACTGTTATGCAAATTAAGTAATAGATTTGAATAATTTGATTCGAGCACTATGTTTCCAATTCCCAGGGATCTACTACTGTCTGGGATGGATATATCATACCTTGCTGTCTAATTAATGGAATGTGACCTTATCTATCCATCCACCAATCCTGTAGATTTCTTACAGCTAATATAAAATTGTGATGTCAATCTTTGATGTCAGTCTCAGTCACTAGTATCTGTATGAGAAACCCTGTCCTCCTCTGAACATGACATGATGCGTTTTTATTTTAATAACGATAAGTCAGGAAATAAAACAAATATGCTACAATATGAAAACACGAAATGACAATATTATCTAATCTTATGACATTTCATTCTGGGGAGAAATGAATTTGGATAAGGAAGGGGAATTAGCCAAATGCACTGTCCTATCCCTTATCATTACGCATTGTTTGATTATTGTGTTGTTCCCTTTTTTGTTTATTAGGTGTTTGTGACCTGGTTTTAGTAAGGTCAAGCATGTATTAATATGAATGATGAAATTGTGTCATTCACCAATGTAATAACCATCTTGGGTTTGGCGCGGATCACCCACGCAATAACCTTCATCTTCGATCTGGCGCGAAATCTACCCACGCAATGGCATTGACCTATAGTTTTGGTGGGAAGCCCACACACTATGCTGGCATGTATATAAAAGTCATGATCAAGTGAGTAATGACAGATGAGATAAGATAAAAGGGGACCAGTAGGAGACCAGTGAGGAACTGGTAGTGACACACAGGAGATGAGTAGGAGGACAGTGCAATGAAGAGTAACGGTTGTTAGAGAGTTCATGTAGTGGATTATGAGTTCATACAGAGTAGACACATGTGGAGTAATGTATTCATGGATATTACAGTAAGATGTTATTTATTGTTGAGAAAAAATGTCATTCTATTTATTTGTGCATTCTTCAATCGGATTATCGTTTTGTAACACACCATAATATTCTATATGGTAGTGTTGTTAATCATTCCATTTATATGTGGATTCTCATTTGTAAATATCATGTATTCAGTTGCTAATTCTCTTATGCTATAAGGAGTTGTGTTGTGTTATTATATTTGGAATGCAAGTGGGATACGACATGTACCAAGTACCTACATTTCCACAAAATTAAAGTTTCCTAAAAAATGATTACTTCTAGCATTTTAAATGTTAGCAGTAAGTGTAATGTATAATAATTTTATTCTTTCAGTCACCTGGTCGTTGTTCACTTTGCTGCATCCTGGGCAGAGCAGTGCCAACAAATGGGAGAAGTTATTGCTGAACTCTCTAAAGATCCCAAGTTATCTCATGTGACTTTTATAACAGTAAGAAATAATAAATCAGCTTTGTACTATAATGATCTGAAAAGTCTGCTAAAATTTTTGTTAACTTTTTAACAGTAATCTTTTATTTTAAATATTTTTTAAAACACCACTTCATTGATTGGTACATTATACATTACTTTAGAGATCACTACTTATACTACTTCATGTTTGATACTAAATTATTTATAGGATTAGGCTTTAGTATTGTGGATATTAACAAACACATTTTTTATTTTTGGATATTAACAAGCTTTACTAAGGTATTATTAGGTAATTAAGACAGTATCATGTACATATTTATTTTCTCATTAGACTGATGCTGAAAGTTTAGCAGAAATATCATACAAGTATGAAATTGTAGCTGCACCAACATTTATATTTCTGAAGGTAAATATTATTCAGTGCTTGTGATTTATACCTAATTGTAAAGTCTATTGATGACGGTTTCATGCTTTAAACTTGTTACTACATTTACAGTGGGATCTTACTTTTTCCTCTTCATTTTTCAAGGCTTGCACATTAAACTTTTGGTGTGGTCTGTCAGCAGTATATTTAAAATCTCTTAGTTTGATTTTCAGTGTTGTACAGGCAGCCCTCGACTTTCGCACAGTCTATATTCGCACAATTTGCTATTTCGAACATTTTAAAAAAATATATTTGGTGCATAACACTGGATAATTGTTGTCTTCCTTCCTTTAGAGCTAAATCTTGCTGACTAGAGTCTTGGTGAGACTGGCTCCCAGGCCAAAAGTGCTTGTTTTGCTCCTTTTGTTGTTCATGCTCAGGGTCTTCATCTCTGGAGTAAATAATGGATTCTACTGCTATTAGTTTAGTATTCCCACTGTCATTTCACCTGGTTTCACAGAGCCCAAGAACTTTGATATTGTATTTCTTCATTTCATTTGCCACCTGGGCTACTCTTCCAATTCATACATTAATCTTACGTTAAAATTTTTGTTTTGGCCTTTGCCAAAAGAAGATTTGCTATACACTGACTTCCAAAGGGCTTTCACCAGTACACATCATGAGCTCAATCAATATTGGCTTGCCAGCACCATGCCTAATCCTCCTCTGGGCTAAGTTAACATGCATGACTAAAATTCTTTTATAATAGCTAAAAACTTTCTCATTATTTATTTTTCCAGAGTTAAACATTAATATAGTGAATTACTTAAAATTATTGTTCTTAAAATTTAGAATTAAAACATTTGATAACTATTTCAGGCAGGAAAACAAATTGACAGATTAGATGGGGCTAATGCTGCAGAATTGACAGCTAAAGTCACAAAACATTCATTTGTATTGGTTGAAGATCTTAATACATCAACTGCTAAACAGGTTTGTTATAATGCTCATAATGTAATCCTGTAAAAATCATTGGATAGCACTTATCGGCTTATTAATTTATTATAAATTATCCATTATATTATTTTTTTTTGTTGTGCTTGTATTAAGGTAGACCTCTACTGATCTGAAATTCTGGTATCAGGAACTTAGAAAATTCTGTATGTGTTTTGCTGCAATTTCTAAATGAAACTTTCCAGATTTCCTCTGGGGAGCAGCAAAAATATTTGCTAAACAAACCAAAATAGCTGCTTAGAAACATCATTATGAATAGAAAAAAATGGTTCATGTTCAAATATTAGGATCCATAAACAATCCTAAAGACTTGTAATTTGACTGGGAAGCATGAACTACATTGAATTTTAGACAGTAAATCTCTAGTATATGAATTTCTGCAAGGAAAATAGCGTATTCATGTTATCTACTTACATTTACTATCATACATATACTATTTATTTTAATTGATGGAAGTGCTGGTTTCACCATTTCTTATCAATTATATATTTAAAAGTTAAACATTAATAAAATTATATTACAATGTAATATTTTATGATTTATATAATTATGTATTATGCTCAGTTTAACGATTATTATAAAAGAATGAGCCATTCTATTATTTATATTAAATGCCTACATTGAAGGCTTCTGGAAAATGTGTTAATTTTAGAATCAAACAATCTTTTTAGGTTAAAAGCAAGAAATTAGAAATTCTTATTTCCATTCAGCTGACATCTACTTTTCCAAATATTTGAGTTTAGCTTCTGCATTAATACAGAATTAATGCATTATAAAAATTCAATATGGAAAGTTCTGTGCAAAAGTTTCTTGTTGTTGGAGGTTTACTTTTAGTCAGATAGGTATATACCAGAATCAATTCTCAGTTTAAATTAAATGCATTTAATTTTATGTGACTTTTGGACTCGGCATCACATAAATCTCAAATTTTGTATTATTGTACTTGATTTGATTTGTTTCAGGATCTTAATGAGAAATTGAAAAAACTTATAAACTCTGCTCCTGTGATGCTATTCATGAAAGGGTCACCTAGTGCTCCAAAATGTGGTAGGTTTTTTTCTTTCATATTTGCTTTTTTTTTGTCTCTGCTAAAAAAATCTATAAAGCTTTAAATGTGAACAAAATTTTTCTTCAGGGTTCAGTAGGCAGATTACACAGATACTGAATGAACAAAACATAAAGTATTCATCCTTTGATATTCTTGAAGATGATGATGTTCGACAAGGTTAGGCTCTTTCTCTTTTCATTTTTATTTGTTTTATGAAAATCTATTTATGTTAATAATTATTTTATACACTAGCTGTACCCTGCAAATCTTTGCATAGAGTTATATCCCCTTGGGCTTGATCAGTAGGCTAGGTTATTTTTGGTTTCTGGCTGATCCGATTTTTTCATGATTGTATTTTAAACTGGGATACTGTAGTATTAATTCTTTATTTTCTATTTAACGCATAACCCAAATCGCTTTTATATATGATATTATTTAAACAAATTTTATCTGCTCAGTGTCTCTTTCTTTTTGGAGTAAATTTTTTGCCCCTGTTTTATCTCTTTAGGTCTCAAGTCATTCTCTAACTGGCCAACTTATCCACAGTTGTATATCAAAGGTGAACTTATCGGTGGATTGGATATTGTTAAAGAGATGGTAGAATCTGGGGAGTTGAAAGATTTGGCGCCTAAAGAGGAGGATCTCAACACTCGGTAGGGCGGCCCCCTTTAACTTTGTTCATTAATGTGCATATTAGCTGATGAAAGAAATATGGTGGAGCTTTGAAAATTTCAGAGTAAATGAACCAAGCTTGAGATCTCATTTAGTACAAATTATTGAACCTTTTTTTTTACAGTGTTTTTTTTTAAATGAGTCCAAAGCACAAAATTCTAAAAAACCACATTGTTAATTTCAGCTTAAAAAATCTGATTAGCCAATCTCCTGTTGTACTGTTCATGAAAGGATCACCTTCAGCTCCTAGGTGTGGATTTAGTAAGACAATTGTTGGCATTCTCAATGAAACAGGGTAAACACAATTTTTTTTTAAGGAAGGATGACTTTTTAAATAACTAACATATTTGGTAAATGTTATATAAATAACTAACATAATTGGTAAATGTTATATAAATAACTAACATAATTGGTAAATGTTTTATAAATGAAGGTAGCTGCTTTTTGTAAAAAAAAAACAACATACATATATTTTAAGGCATATCTATCAAAGACAATTGTGATTTATTGGATTTTTGTTGGTATTTTCTTTAAAAATGTATTATACTACTGTTTATAATCTCATTTGAACCATTTGCTCATTTACAGAATTCCCTACACAACCTTTGATATACTTAATGATGAAGAGGTTAGGCAAGGTTTGAAGATCTATTCAAACTGGCCAACATATCCACAGATCTATGTGAAAGGAGAATTGATTGGTGGCTTGGATGTTGTTAAAGTAAATCTCTATATTATTTTTTTGTTAATTTATCTTATCAGCGTGACATCTTTTTTTATTAATTATTGCAGCCAGAATCTGTTGACACGTCATATTAATAATAATTTTGATGTTTTATGATTTCATTTTTTTGTGTGCTTATCAAATGAATTTATTTTAACTGGTTCCCTATATATTAACAGTGTAATTCTTGTTGTGAGCATTTTCAATTTCTCTATTAATGTTAGGTGGACACAAACAATTTTATGCCATTATAAATATTTAAATTTCTTAGGTAGATATTCATAATTGTATGAAATTAACATATTTAAATATTTTTCACATTTCTGTACTTCTGAGCCAGACGATGAAAAGTCTTGTTACATTAGTCTTATTCTTTGACTACAAATTTTTTAGTTAATCTTTGCATTAATGTATTATATTTTCAAGTCTGTACATATTAAAACTGCAGAATCTTGTCCATCTTGGGAAAAAAATCAACTTTCATGATTTCTGTTTCTGTATTTACATTCTTTTTTGGCTATGGTTTAGTTTTTTTTAGTTTTCTTAAATGTCTTTGGGAAATGAAAGACCTTTGAAAATTGCAACAGGATGAAGCCTTTTTTTGTTCTAATTATACATAACAATTGGAATAAGAATGTTTCAGTATTTCAGTGATGATTATATAAGCTGTTACTTCTTAAGCTGTTCTTTTTTTGTGCCTGACATTCTGAGTCTTAACATCAGGATATTCTGATTCTGTGTATTTCTCAATTCACTTTATTAGTCCTAATTTTATTTTATTTAATTTTTTTTTATAAATGGAACACAATTAGATTGAAACCTTACTTAAACATAGGCATAACATAAATTACATATTGACAATAGAAATTTCCTGTTTAAAGAATGCCATCCAGTAAAAGTTGCTTCCCTTGTAAAATGTCCAGTTTGTTTTACAATATAACCAAAGATGTTTTTCTTATTTCCTCAACAGGAGATGAAGGAAAGTGGTGAACTCGTGAGTGTACTGAAGGGTGAGGCTTAGAGTGGAACATGTTTGATACAAAATTCATTTGAATTATTTTTTTAAGACCATACCTCGATAAATTAAATGGCACATTTCTAATCAGAAATCGTTTTGCTTTTTTTGTTCACTATCAAACTGTTAACACTCATGAGATCAAAGTCATTAATGTACATAATCGTTTTTTTTTTCAAGTTACTTTTATCTCATTGTGTGTAAATGAGCAACTTTTTTTTTAATGTAATTTCTTCCTCATTGTTGTTGACTGTATTAACCTGTGGTGGCCATCATTGTTGTTGACTGTATTAACCTGTGGTGGACAACTTGTGGGATGCATTTACTAAGTGTGACCCAATGGATGTCTAATTTACACTTGGCAAGATGGAACTCACATGCGATATATACTATTATAGCATTATTTCTGATACTTGCACATTGACAAAGTTTAATTCCTTTGTTTTGATGTATAAAAATCATCACATCCCTTATTCATACGGCAGATCTGTTTCCAATTCCTCCATATGCCACCCTAGAGGTGAAAGTGAAAAAAGGTTGGCCATCACTGGTATAAAGAATAATTTTTTTAAAAGCATTAAGCGTGTCAAAATTTTGATAACAATTATCAGTCTGATTTTATTTTTTATTTCATTTGGGTGCGTTTTTATAATCCACTTTTTTTTTTTTTTTGAGTTGAACGTCAGTGGAAAGAATGAATCAGGTTGTACATGTTTATTATTGGACAAATAAAAACTACAAATCAGAATTAGTGTTCATAATTAGCTGTGTAAATGTAGGCTAGAATAGTTTTATAACATGATAAAATCTTGATGAAAGAAAAATCACCATAATGATATTTTTATCAGCTATTCTGCACTGCAGTAGAAATTTTCTCTGAACTTGTAACTGTATCATTAAATGAATCAATTTAGAAGGCCACTTACTCCATTATTGATAAAAAATAATTAAACATTATTAAAGTTTTTTTTTAAACAAGTAATTGGCATGCATATTGGTCTAAATATATAGTACAGGGCTTGTTAAACTTTTGTAATTCACGACCCCATTTATGATTGCGAGTTTCTTGACGACCCCATTCAAATATAAAAGAAAAATAAATTAATATTTAACAAGTTAAAAAACATTTTCTGTTAAATTGTATTTTTATCTCTCGTGACCCCAGAATTTTGCTATGCGACCCCAAATGGGGTCGCGACCCATAGTTTAAGAAGCCCTGATATAGTACATTTTTTCACTTGTATGATAAAACAAAACATGGTGTAAATTTCTATTATGAAATTAACAATTTTAGTCACTGAAAAAGATTAGTTAAATTACACTTTTTACTAAAATTGGTTAAACTTTGCTTTTAATTGAAAAATAGTAACTTTTTAGTTAACTGTTGTCCATCACTGTTTACACCAGGCTATAGATATTTGATAAATATTGAATCAACTTTAAAATTTAAAGCAGGTAACATTACACACTTCTTATGTAAATAACACTGGAAAACAAAAAATAATTTATCGTGGATTTCTTGGTACCCATCATCTAATCATACTCAATTTACACACGCTGATTTCGAATATGCAAACCATTTGTCTCTTTCAGCCTCCAATTTTAAGAAATCCGCAATCTTAATTTTTTTTATTATAGTTATAATATTCCAATGTGTATAAAAATGAAATTTTTAAACCATATATTCTCTTTTGCAGTTAATGTAAAAAAATATTAAACACAAGCATGAAATCAGTTCTAACTAATAAAATTATATGTAAAAAATATATTCCATTTAAAGTCAAATGCATGTGTAAAATGTTTAAAATGTTCATGGTTTGAATTTCTTGGCTGTGGACTTCCGCTTGTACTGAGTACTTGTCGCATTGTAGAGTCCAACAGTAGTCAGCTAACATCACTGCACTCCACCGGCCCTGGTAGCGTGACTCCATCACAGAAATGTCATGGTGGAAGCGTTCGCCATGTTCATCGCTTACTGCACCTAGGTTTTCTGGGAAGAAGTCTAGATGTGAATCGAGTAAATGAATTTTCAGAGACATATTGCATCCCAAGTGTTTGTAGGCACTAATACATTTCTTTACAAGTGTTTCATAGTCGACAGACTTCTTATTTCCAAGAAAATTGGTTACGACTGACTTGAATGCCACCCACGCATCTTTTTCAGGATGACTTAAAGTGTTTTGAAAGTCATCATCGGCCATGATTTTTCTTATTTGTGGACCTATGAAAATACCTTCCTTGACTTTAGCATAACTGAGCTCTGGAAACTAGTTGCATAGGTATATAAATGCATCCGATTTGCTGTCTAATGCCTTGACAAAGTTCTTCATCAGTCCTAATTTTATATGAAGCGGTGGCATGAGAATTTTGTCACGATCAACCAACGGTTGATGAAGAACGTTTTTGTTTCCTGGTTGCATTCTGTCTCTGATCGACCAATTCTTTTTTGTATAGTGGTGCTTCTTATCTCGGCTGTCCCATTCGGATATGAAGCACATGTACTTCGTGTACCCTGTCTGCATTCCCATCAAAATAGTTATTACTTTTAGATCGCCGCAGATATTCCAGTTGTACACGCGATAACGTATTGTTTCCAACAGTTCCGACATGTTTTCATATGTCTCTTTTATGTGGGCAGAATATCCAACTGTTACTGAAGCATATTTGTTTCCATTGTGCAACAATACTGCTTTTAAGCTAGTCTTTGACGAGTCAATGAACAGTCGCCAATCTTCAACAATGTGTTCGACACCAAGACTTCCCATAAGGCCGTCAACATCTGTGCAGTGGCAAATACTGCCAGTCACATCAAAGTATTGAACAAGCTGTTTATGCCTGTGACGAAAGTTTGCTGTAGCTGTACCTGGTGCAAGCAAATTACATTCATTTAACCGTGAACCAAAAAGTTCAGCTTGGCCTTTTGTTAGCGCCAGATCTCGCACAAGGTCGCAAAGTTCAGCATAACTCATCAAATGAATTCCTTCTCCGGCAGCTTTGTAGTCAGGGTCTGAGTCATCGGCACAAGATGGAACATCACTTTCTTCATCCTTCTCTTCGTCTATTATGTATACTACATGCGATTCTGGTACTGGACAAATGACAGGATCGTGTGGAATTGGTTTTGAAACTGATGGAACGTTTGGGTAATTGACAGTTGTACGAGTTTTATAACAAATTCCATTGATGTTTGCCAAACAAAAATAACAATCTGTGGAGTGATTGCTTTGCTCACGCCATATCATAGGAACTCCGAATGCCATGTGGTTGTTTTTCTTTGCCTTCCTCATCCAACCATGCAAGTTGCATGAACATGTCGAACAGATGAACTGTGGTGCCAACGACTTACCACAATCCACCTTTGAGTCAAAATAAAGTTGATAAGCTTTCTTCAGTAACGGCGTGAAAGTCTTCTGATGAGACTTGTTTGTGAAAAAGCCGCACACATAGCAAAACAGATCCGGTGAATTTACGCATCCTCTGGTCGCCATATTTTAAACAACTTGCAATTGCCACATTCACTGCTCCTTTTATGAAGTCTGAAACTGCAACGTAATCAAATTCTAAGACAATGCGCAATTCATAACACAACTGCAAATCAACACTCACCCTACAAACATCTGACATCATCAGAAAAAAAAAAGAACATTGCCAATATACGTATATAATTACGAGGTATGTGTGTTTGTGAACATGTGTGTACGCGCAGGTGCGTGCGTTTGTGTGCTCAAAATTATGCTGTCAGCAGTCTATTCCTGTTTGGGCGCATACAAAACTTTGTTCGGCAATATCTTAATAATTTGAGCTGATAGAGCAAAATGATTTACAGATTCAAAATCAGCATCAAAAACTGATTCCGAAAACACCTGGAAAAATTCTCGCCGAGGATCGAACCCATGACTCTCAGGTCAACAGTCGAGTATCTACACCACTCGGCCATCCGCCCCACTACAGCTGTTATAGTGCCCTGCTTTTGTTCCAATTAAAGCCGAGGGTGCAATGTCAATGGAGGCACCACGGGAGACTTAGGTAACCTTTTTCATTGTCTTTTCAAAATAAGTCAACAACTTACTGATTTTATGTAAAATTCATCTTTTTTGGAATTAGTCTAGTAATTGGTATGTTTCCAGTAAATATTTTGTCCCCCCATTTAATAATTGGTATTTCTACCATAAAATTGTTGACCCCCCACCCCCCACCCCATTGAAGCCCTCAATATCAGATACAATTTTTGAATGTGGGATAATATATTTACTAAAGTAGCAATTATTATATTAGTATAAGTACATGCAGTGTTTTATCCAGACCATTTCCGGGGGGTAGTTTTCACCAGTAAGACCAGTACAAATAAATTTATTATTTTTTCGATTAAATAATTATAAAAAAAAAATTGGCGTGTGACCCACAATTAGAGTACGCTTGATATTCTGTAATCGGCTATGTGAGAACCACTGATTTAGAATAGGCTTGATATTCTGTAATCGGCTATGTGAGAACCACTGATTTAGAATAGGCTTGATATTCTGTAATCGGCTATGTGAGAACCACTGATTTAGAATAGGCTTGATATTCTGTAATCGGCTATGTGAGAACCACTGATTTAGAATAGGCTTGATATTCTGTAATCGGCTATGTGAGAACCACTGATTTAGAATAGGCTTGATATTCTGTAATAGGCTATGTGAGAACCACTGATTTAGAATAGGCTTGATATTCTGTAATCGGCTATGTGAGAACCACTGATTTAGAATAGGCTTGATATTCTGTAATCGGCTATGTGAGAACCACTGATTTAGAATAGGCTTGATATTCTGTAATCGGCTATGTGAGAACCACTGATTTAGAATAGGCTTGATATTCTGTAATAGGCTATGTGAGAACCACTGATTTAGAATAGGCTTGATATTCTGTAATCGGCTATGTGAGAACCACTGATTTAGAATAGGCTTGATATTCTGTAATCGGCTATGTGAGAACCACTGATTTAGAATATGCTTGATATTCTGTTATGGGCTATGTTTTTGTGTTCCGGATAGCGATGTAAGTTGTAACACAAGCTTAAAAAAATCAATATTTCTTTTCATCACGCCTTTTTGTACAAAAAAAAACAAAAACATTTAACTGTGCTCATTCGGCGCCCGTCCCTGTGCGGCCCCACAACAGGCAGTACCCTTCACCACGATATTTTCAACTGGTTTGTCATTTGGTTTGTTGTTTAATTATTCACATACGTGTCTATGTACATGCAATAGTACATTAAACTCTCTCTCTCTCTCTCTCTCTCTCTCTCTCTCTCTCTCTCTCTCCCCCCCCCCCTTCTGTGTTCGCGTGGTTTTCATCCACAGTGGTGTACTTATAATGGGGTCATTCCATGTCAACTCAACCAGTGGTGTTCACCCGACCCCCTCAGATCTTCCTGAAATTTTCAGGGCTTGTGGTACATTCAAAGTTGAGTGATTCCTGAAAATTTCAGGCCATTTGGTCAAAAACTTTCTGAGATATGATTTTTTTTAATTTTTAGGGGTAGTCGCGAGTGCGCGTGACATTTACATTTTCGCGATATTTGAACGTGATTATTTCAAAAACTAAAAGAGGTATCAGGCTAAAATTTTCAGTATTTACTCATTGTTTTGTCCTAAGTTAAATGATGTATTTATCTTAAGTGTAGCTTGCACACAGAATGCCCTAAAAATTTCCAAACTTTTTTACCTTTAGAGCTGTTGGGCTTTTTACCTTTAGAGTTATTGGGCTTTTTACCTGTAGAGTTGTTGGGCTTTTTACCTTTAGAGTTGTTGGACTTTTTACCCGTAGAGTTGTTGGGCTTTTTACCTTTAGAGTTTTTGGGCTTTTTACCCGTAGAGTTGTTGGGCTTTTTACCTTTAGAGTTTTTGGGCTTTTTACCTGTAGAGTTGTTGGGCTTTTTACCCGTAGAGTTGTTGGGCTTTTTACCCGTAGAGTTGTTGGGCTTTTTACCCGTAGAGTTGTTGGGCTTTTTACCTTTAGAGTTGTTGGGCTTTTTACCTTTAGAGTTGTTGGGCTTTTTACCTATAGAGTTTTTGGGCTTTTTACCTTTAGAGTTGTTGGGCTTTTTACCTATAGAGTTTTTGGGCTTTTTACCTTTAGAGTTGTTGGGCTTTTTACCTTTAGAGTTGTTGGGTTTTTTACCTTTAGAGTTGTTGGACTTTTTTGCGTGGCTCCTCATTTATTAGGGCCGTCGTGAAATCCGCCTCTGCACATCCATACACCAATATAAGTAGTTAAAAAAAGTTAAACGCTGCAGCAGAAAAAAGTGCCAAAATCAATTTCACCGTTGGTCCACATGTATTGAATGTAGTTGACAGTCATGACATAAATTATTCGCAGTATGACTCCGGTTTCTATAATTAGAAACCTCCCCCCTTTCCTCCTAGTCATCTTGTCTGCTCACTGACTCACTGTTCTGCTGTTGTGAAGTACACACTTTATCACACAACACACGCACACACACACAAACTTTATCAACTCACAGCACACACACACACACTTTATCACACACAACACACACAAACGTTATCAACTCACAACACACACACACACACACTTTATCACACACAACACGCTGTGATTAAATCATGCAGTAAAAATATAAATATTCTTGGACGAAAAATTAGAGGCACCTATAGTAAGATATAAAATTAGAGGCACCTATAGTAAGATATAAAATTAGAGGCACCTATAGTAAGATATAAAATTAGAGGCACCTATAGTAAGATATAAAATTAGAGGCACCTATAGTAAGATATAAAATTAGAGGCACCTATAGTAAGATATAAAATTAGAGGCACCTATAGTAAGATATAAAATTAGAGGCACCTATAGTAAGATATAAAATTTGAGAACACATACCAGCTCTTGAATAAAATAGCTACTTAGCTAACTACCCGATGAATACAGTGCACTTAAATCGTGTATTTTATTGAATACCGTGGTGACCTACCGGATAATGTCGTATCTATTATTATACTTTATATTCAACTAATTTGTTACCTGCCAGAAATTATACCTATTTTTTTTTAAATTCATTAGATTTATTATTTTTAAGTTAACAGCTGTATTATATACTTCTACCCCACCCCCTTTCCCCCCACCAAAATTCATTTCAGAGCAGCGCGTGATTTTATTTAAATTGAGCTACGTCATTAAAAAAATATCCACCTATCTAGCACCATGTTTTCACAGCAATATATTTAACACTAAGACATATTAAGTCTTATTACTACTATCTACTTCTGTGCAGTGGCGTCACTATGGTTGGTGTCACACGGTGCGGAAAATTCAGGGTGTCACCCCCCTCAAGACTTCCACCATGAGCAATGGTACATATTTTTGAATTTACCTGCACTAGACCTTAGAGAATTTACTTCAAAATACTTCAGCGATAACAATGATAGAATTACCGACAGTATTTCAGAAAGATGTCAATTACTTTCATAAAACTTAGTTTGTAAACTACGTCTCCAATTTCATGCAACCACGTGACTACATGCGTCCCTTATTTTACAACGTTTACAGATAACTCCGGATTGATCAGAGCAGCTTTGAACTGTATTTATTTACCTAAGCTCCGGACGCTCTGCTTGGTGATACCCGGAGCTACTGCTCTGCATGGTGGCACCCTGTGCTACTGCTCTGCATGGTGGCACCCTGTGCTACTGCTCTGCATGGTGGCACCCTGTGCTACTGCTCTGCATGGTTGGTGGCACCCTGTGCTACTGCTCTGCATGGTGGCACCCTGTGCTACTGATCTGCATGGTTGGTGGCACCCTGTGCTACTGCTCTGCATTGTGGCACCCTGTGCTACTGCTCTGCATGGTTGGTGGCACCCTGTGCTACTGCTCTGCATGGTGGCACCCTGTGCTACTGCTCTGCATGGTTGGTGGCACCCTGTGCTACTGCTCTGCATGGTGGCACCATGTGCTACTGCTCTGCATGGTGGCACCCTGTGCTACTGCTCTGCATGGTGGCACTCTGTGCTACTGCTCTGCATGGTGGCACCCTGTGCTACTGCTCTGCATGGTTGGTGGCACCCTGTGCTACTGCTCTGCGTGGTGGCACCCTATGCTACTGATCTGCATGGTTGGTGGCACCCTGTGCTACTGCTCTGCATTGTGGCACCCTGTGCTACTGCTCTGCATGGTTGGTGGCACCCTGTGCTACTGCTCTGCATGGTGGCACCCTGTGCTAATGCTCTGCATGGTTGGTGGCACCCTGTGCTACTGCTCTGCATGGTTGGTGGCACTCTGTGCTACTGCTCTGCATGGTGGCACCATGTGCTACTGCTCTGCATGGTGGCACCCTGTGCTACTGCTCATGTTTTTGACTATGGTCAGTTATAAAATACCACTAGACTGAGTTCTTTCTGTTATGGAATTTAGAATTGTTCATTTTGGTGTCACCCCTGTGTGTCGGTGTCACTCGGTGCGGTCCGCACCCACCCTAGGGACGCCACTGATTGAACTTGTTTTTATGAATGTATAGTCACGCCCGTAGGCCATAAGTCTTGGGCCCTCTGACAAACTACTACAACTGGGGGCTCCACCCCTAAAGATAACAGCTTCATTACAGTTAAAGAATGTAAAAACATTCTCAATGCGTCCGGGCCCGGGGCCCAAGGCCAGCGCATTATGGCAGTCGTGGTGTAATTTTTTTTGGAATATGCTGAGTTTATCTTGTGTAGTGTTAACATTTCCTGTTGGGTATAAGTTTAAATTTCATGTATCCAATGCGGTGTAAATTTATAGTTAGACACCCGCTTCCTTGACACAGCCACACACACACACTCACACACATACAAACACACAAAATAAACACACTATTCGAACCTGAAATTCCCTGAATATAACAATATGCTTCAGATACAGTCAGAATGTGGGCAAAGAGAAAAGACGGTCACCCATGTCAGTTGGTTTAATTAAAAAATCGCACTCAAAGAAAAGAACGATATAAGTTGCACACCACTGGTAACTATCTAGGGGCGTATCTCTAGTAGTCTGATCCAGGTCCAAAACAGTTGGCTTGTCAATCACGGAAGTGGAACCCTGGACATTTCGATCACTAGCCTCCAATACTCAACCCCTCCCTCCTCCAACACCGGAAGCAATCAGTGTTATCTTATACCGTTGACCAGCCCCCCCCTCCCCACCCCCCGGAAGCGGTCACTGTTATCTTAACATGTTTAGTGTTACCACTTGTATCAATCTGTTTACTGAGTACCCTATTGATCGGAATAGTCATGTACATTACACAGATGGAGCACCCATTTCAAAGTCGGGACGATTTCATTTGATTCAATCACGGCTCTTGTTGTGACTGTGACAATTCAATTCAAATTTTACTCATTACACAACAAACGAACACCAACAAAGGCTGTAGACTTTATTAGTAGTATTAGTACTAGTAGCCTAGTAGATTTCACATATTCAGTCTTTAAAAAAAATGATTTAGCTTGAAGTTTACCGTATAATTTCTCACTGCTGAACTTTTCCCATTTTATTATGTAATTAGACGCAGTGGCGTTACTAATCACCTGAGGTGGTGGGTGGGGGGGGGGGCGCTCCCACAAAATGTTTGCGACAGCGCACTCTAATAACTCATCACCAAACTTTCAGACAACGATCTGCAAAAAACAAAAAGGACCAGCTTCAGCAACAAATGTTGTTTTTTTTTTAACTTTTAAACCTCTGGTGATTCACAACATGCTCCACACGTGCGAGTCCTTAAAACCGTCCTACAGATGTTTAATCCTTTTTTAGTATACATAATAAAAATAAAATATTAATTTTATTAATTAAAATAATAATTAAAAATATTAATTTAATAAACAGTAGTTTTTTTCCGTTTTTTTTTGTTTAAATATCTTTTTTTATTTACCTAAGTAGACCAAAATCATTTAAATGTCTATAATAATAGACTAAACATTTAAATGTCTATGCTAGATTACATGCTGGTTTTTTTTTTAGGAAATATTTACTGAAGAGAAATTCATTAGCATGCATGCATTGAATATGATACAACCTTAATTTAAGACTGAACAATTTTTTTTTGTAAGCTTTTAATTAGATTCACTTTCTTTGGGTGGGTATGTTTGTAAATTTTATGTCTCAATTTCGGACCTGGTCTAATTTAGTGAGAAACCTCAAAGTCGTCACACTGATAGATTCTGCATAACAATACACGATTTAATCATTTTAGTTCATTATCATTGTAAAGTTACTAAGCTAATTACTTTTAGCAATGTTTATAATGGAAAAAATACGCTATGAAATTATGATGTCCAAATAGTTACTGAAGTACAGCACTGGTACATAAGTGTGCAAAATAGTAGAAACTTTTTTTAAAGTCTTATATAGACTAGCCAAATAAGACTAACGTGTGTAACAAGTAATTAGTTCTTTTAAAATTAAACATTTTAAAATATAAATATGTAAAAAAAAAAGATTACAACATTTTAAAAATAAATTAAAATGCACTAAAAAGTAAAAATATTATATTAGCATATATATATATATATATATATATATATATATATATATATATATATAAATTATCATTGCTAAATTTAAAGTGTAAGTGAATACAATATACTGGACTAAATATGTCTTTACATTATTTGATAATAATAAATATATAATTAAACAACCAACTTAGATATCTAGATGGGCAGCCACGCTTATTTGTAGCAGATATATTTTATATAATTATTTGTAAGATATAAGCACAGAATATTTATATTATACAGAAAGTGCAACTCTTTTGAAAATATTATTATCAGCACGGGGGGCCCGTGACAGCCCTGCCCGGGGGCCCGAAATTTCTGTCGGTGGGCCTGTGTGCATAAAAAACAGAATGTATGATCATTTCTGTAACACAGTCTGAGAAAACAAAATGCAGTGTATCAAACGGGGCATACAATCTCTGAAAAGTATAATTGCATTTTTGGTTGTCTGTTAAACTAAAAATGGCGGTGTTTTCAGATCCGTCAAACTGAGGGGTACAACAGAAAACAAGCAATTAAGCCTGTTCCATTCTGGACACAGGACGTGTTAGCGCATTTTCATGTTATGTATCAGTACGTATGCTATCTTTCAGTAAATATTTGTAAATTTTGGAAATGTTTATAAATTCAATTGTGTAATGCATATATCTGTAAAAAAAAATTTATAAAGACGTTTCTTTATATTTGAAAAAAAATTATTTTCTCTTAAATCTAACTACAAGTGGTTTGTGGTCACTGAAATAGGACTCATAATTGAAACATTCTAAATTGTATTCATTTAATCGTCCGAAAACTCCGTCAATTGTTGCATAGCTCTGATACTTTCAATTAAACTCAGAACACAAGCTTACTATTTCATTTGATGAGTTTCTTAATAAATCTTGGTGAAACTACGTGCTGCAGTATTTCGCACCAAATGAACGGGCTATTGAACGTACAAGGTGTATATATAATATATAAGCCCATTAGGAGCCCTGAAGCCCGGCCCTCAGAGGTCCTATCGCGAAATGAACTTTTGATGTACACATGGCAGGCCAAGACCTACAAAATGATATATACATCATGGGTCTAGGACTTATAGTTGCTGAGATATAGCGCTCCTTTATTAATATAGCTTATATAGTAAAAAACGGTACTAAGACCCCTTTTACGGCCCTGAGAGGTCAGATCGCGAAATGGAAAAAAGTCATTTCTTGACAGGCCAAGACCTACAAAATGATATATACATCATGGGTCTAGGACTTGTGGTTGTTGAGATCTAGGGTGTACACGGACAGACGGACGGACAGACAAAACGGGGACAATAGAGCATTTTTTTTTCGAAAATGCTCTAAAAAGGGAAGCAACAATTTCTGGGGCTCGGGGATTTAAAGCTTGTCTAATTTTTCAAAATAACTCGGTTTTTTTTTGGTTTGTTTCACTTCAGTAAGTTCAGACAGACATTGATTGGTGTAATTGTATCATCATAAACAAATAAGTCAAAACCATAACAAATAAATAAAACTCAACATCGTAATATACACTTTTGTAATAAAACCAACTCTTAGTAATTAGTAACATTATTATGAAGGTGTACACATCAGCACCATCGATACCAACCTGCTTAACTGACATTGTACAAATGAGTTTGTTTCGGAGAGTATCACAAAATAATTTGGCATGATATTTTGTGATCTCTCCTTCCTGGTCTGAGAGACATACCATGATCCACGGGGGATGGATCATAGGGGTTCTCTAGTCAGGAAAAAAAACCCATTACTTGCGAGGGTGGTGGTACTGTGGTCAATGAGGACTATCCGAGACCGCAGTATTCACAGCTGGCGGTGGTGACGGATGTGGTCGGCACACAACACCCTTCCACTCCGTCCCACTCAAGCACACCTGCCTGTCGTTTCGGGCAGAGGGTACAGGCACACTACACCCTCCCATCTGTCCGAGTGGCAGGAAAAACCCCTTTCCTTGCCATTCTGGCCGACCGGCAGTACACACACCCTGCTGGTCTGGCAAGTTTGGGCAGGGAATAAAACCCATCTTTCTGCCATCCCTGCAGATGATAGCGGGCACACTCACCCCGCCGCTCTGTAGGCATGGCAGACGTGCATCAGCGCCGCCAACAATGTTGGTGTGGTAGGCACACTACACCCTACCATGCTGGCAATGGCGGCGTTAAAAAAAATTAAAAAAAAAATTAAAAAAAAAATTAAAAAAACAAAAAAAACAAATGACAATAATTTGTTTTGGAGAGTATCATAAAATATTTTGATATTTGTATGAACTCTCCTTCCTGGTCTGAAATACATACCATAATCCAAGGGGGATGGATCATAGGGGTTCTCTAGTCAGAATAAAAAAAAAAACATTACTTGCGAGGGTGGTGGTACTGTAGTCAATGAGGAATATCCGAGACCGCAGTATTCACAGCTGCCGGTGGTGACGGATGTGATCGGCACACAACACCCTTCCACTCTGTCCCACTCAAGCACACCTGCGCATCCTGCCAATTTGGGCTGAGGGTACAGGCACACTACATCTTCCACTCTGTCCGAGTGGCAGGAAAAACCCCTTTCCTTGCCAATCTGGCCGATCAGCAGCACACACACCCTGCTGGTCTGGCCAGTTTGGGCAAGGTTTAAAACCCATCTTTCTGTCACCCCTGCAGATGATAGCGGGCACACTCACCCCGCCGCTTTGTAGGGAAGGCAGACGTGCATCAGCGCCGCCAACAATGTTGGTGTGGTAGGCACACTACACCCTACTAAGCTGGCAATGGCGGCGTTAAAAAAAAAGTACAAAAGACAATAATCTGTAGCAGTTGCGTCACTAGGGGGTGCGGGCCGCTCTGGATGACACGATTTTAGGGGGTGACACCAAAATGACCAGTTCTAAATTTCATTGCAGAAATAACTCGGTATAGTCATAGTAAAAAACATGAGCAGTAGCACAGGGTGCCACCATGAAGTGCAGTAGTACAGGGTGCCACCATGAAGTGCAGTAGTACAGGGTGCCACCATGAAGTGCAGTAGTACAGGGTGCCACCATGAAGTGCAGTAGTACAGGGTGCCACCATGAAGTGCAGTAGTACAGGGTGCCACCAGGAAGTGCAGTAGTACAGGGTGCCACCATGAAGTGCAGTAGTACAGGGTGCCACCATGAAGTGCAGTAGTACAGGGTGCCACCATGAAGTGCAGTAGTACAGGGTGCCACCATGAAGTGCAGTAGTACAGGGTACCACCATGAAGTGCAGTAGTACAGGGTGCCACCATGAAGTGCAGAGTGTTATCACAGGGTGCCAGCACGCAGAGCGTCTGGATATTAGGTAAATGAATACAGTTCAAAGCTGGTCGGATCTATCTTGAGTTTTTTTGCAAACGTTCTAAAAAAAAAGGGACGCATGTAGTCACATGGTTTCGTGAAATTGGAGACGTAGTTTACAAACTCAGTTTAATAAAAGTAATAGGCCTATACATCTTTCTGAAATACTGTCATTAATACATGTACTATCGTTTTTATTGCGTAAGTATTTTAAAGTGAATTCTCTAGTGCAGGAAGTCTTGGGAGGCGGGGTAAAAGTAAAGTTCCCTTAGCCCTAACGGGCCATCGGGGCAGATGAAGTGTAGAATTCATCTGTTTCTATAACCTCGGAATATGAAGGGATTGTGTGGTTAGTACAAAGCCCAGCCGCCTTTACTTCCCCAACTTAAAGTCAGGTACCCATTTAAAGCTGGGTGAACTTGTGGGGCGACTTTGCACCAAATTTAACATGGAAAAATTCCATGGGCCTCACCGATGATCGAACCCAGGACTCTCAGGTCGACAGTCGAGTATCTACACCACTCGGCCACCCTGAATTTTGTGCACCGGGTGACACGAACCATAGTGACGCTACTGATCTGCAGACAATAAGAATGAATTCATCTGTTCAGTGACATTCTTAAGTGCAGTTCGTTGTGGTTATTATTTTCACTTGTCTTCTATGTCATTTTTCAATACACCGCTGACTTCAGTTGAATCTTAGCGATGCCTCAAAATATATGGAGCAGCAATGGGCATGACCAAAAAAAATAAACTTCCAAGTTCAACATAAATAATCGTAATAAGTGATAGCTAGTAGAAACAGAGGCTAGCCTATAACATAAACAATCGTTTGAGAAGCTATGTGACTAACGATTGTATTCTAATCACGTGACCTCAGTAGTCACTTACAGTGTTTCACGTGACAAAAGGTAAGTAACTGTAAGAACATAAATAAACAAGCTTTCCGGTGTTGCTATTTATACTGACTATTATTTTTTTTTTGTCGAATAACGCGTGACTGATGCCCGAATTTCTTTGTTACTTTTTATTAAAGCTAATAAAACAGTGACGTAGTCTACGTATTATCTCTAAGGCAGTCTAAGGTGTTGGGGTCCTAAAAGTATATATTATTGCATCATACCTATTTAGACATATCTAGATGTATTGATGTAATATACTATAAACAGTTTATAAGTGTGTAGAATTTTCAGAGGCCGATGTTCCGTCTAATTTAATTTTTCAAAGGATGCATGCTGCAAAAGATAGTGGTTGTGGGCAAATTAGGATGGGAATTAACACTTTTGTGCGCAACATGGCGATTAATAGGTCTACTTAGCGAAATATTGTGCACTTAGGGTGTAATGTGTGTGAGCGCTTGGCGAGCTGTGTGCACGCGCAAAAAGCGCACAACCTAGAGGAAACAGTGATAAATCCCCAGACACGTATGTAATGATGATGTATTTTTTTAATTGTCACGGCAGCCCAGTACGTGAGAGTGGGGAAGGAGCTAAAGCTCCCTTCAAGTTAATCTTACTGAAATTTGTATTTAAAAAAAAAATTAAATGAATGTATAACATAGGTCTATGCGTGTATTTTTTTTTTTTGGTTGAGATTATAATTATGTTAAAAAGTAATACATACATAACAGAATAAACTGTAATACCTTCTCTATTTAATAATGAATTATTAAAGAACAAAAAATGAAAACCCTGGCACACATTTTCAATTCAATTGACTTGTGTTTATGTCATTCACAAGAAGTTATGCTTATTTCATCCCCCACAACAAACCATATGAGTTTTTATGTTAATTTCTTGACTTCCCCTTCACCCCCACCCTCCTCTCCAACATGTGTTAGGGTTTCGATTCTTTTTTTTTATTTCAAAGGGTGGTCCCATGTGTGTGCAGGAGCTTTATTTATGGTTTTGTGTGTGTGTGTGTAGGGGGTGCTTGTCTCCTCCCCCCCCCAATACCCACCCACCATCCGAGATACTGATTTTTTGTTTCGAAAGAAGAATAAATAAATTATGGTTAGAAGTCTGAAAATCATGAAAACGCGCTGTTTAATAACGACTATTAAATTAATATTGCACGAAATAACTACTAACATATCTATGAGTCTATAGTCGCGGCAAAGGTCGTCTTTTCGGATAAAGGGGGGGGGGGGTGAGGAGGTGGGAACAAGTTTGGCGACGGACTAGCGGACACCAACTTTGGTGGATTTTCAGTTTTGACGCTTTTTTCCCCAGTTTTCAATGGTTTATAATAAATAATAAAAAAATACTCTTGGGGGGGGGGGGACCCCGGTCAGGGCTCGACCGATGCGTTAAAACGCCCCTGGTTGGCTCTGTTAACGGAGAAGTATACATGTCCTTATCTCTGATTTTACGACGTCGTCAAGAGAAAAAACACACACACACACACACCAGCAATCAGTGGTATATACACACACCTGGTTCTAGTGGAACCACATTTAGTTTCTGATCGACCACTTCGTTACCAACGACAGAACTTAACAAAATAAGGAAAGAAAAAATAAAAAGCAACTGGCGGGTAGGAAGGGAGTTGGAAACTAGGCCAGTCTATAACAATACCTCCCCCCCCTTCCCCCCCACCCCACCCCCTTGTTTTCACGGCTGGGTGACGCTGACGCTATTTTCTATCAATACCCCATACCACGTGATTTCCACCCCTCCCCCACCCCTTGTCCCCCCCCCCAACCACCATCTATACTCAACTACCCGTATTCTTTTTTTTTTCCCTCTTTGCTACTCGCGCTCTGATCACGCGTCTGCTACATTGCTAAGCAAAGGCGGTGAGGGTTTTTGACAGTATAGACCCCCCCCCGCCCCGCCTCCCTCCCCGAATGTATGTGACGTGTTGTGATATTCAGGTGTAAACGAACTGCCGTTGACAGGTAGAGTCAGCTAGTGCTGCGTCCAGTGACTCGACACGCAAATAGTATTTGGTCCTACTTTTGAAAAATCTTTTTTTTTCCCTCCGATATAATTTAATCTTCCCAGGTATGCCGTATATTCAGTTGTGAAGAGAACGTGCATCATTTATTTGGTTTGACGGACGTTATTTTAGGTTTTATTTCTACGAAGGACAACTACAACAACATACATTAGAGAAGGAAAAATAAAACAGGTTTGTACACATTGTTACAGTTGAAAAAAAAATCTATAGTGTTTCAGTGAACCGAGTATCGGACAAATCCATTTAGTGCATGCAGGTCATACAGTTTAATCTTTGACAATTTCATAAGTGTTATCTATAAGCATTTTTTTATATAACCACAGTATTTTTTTTTTTTGCTTTTTAGATATTTGTTTATTTAAACACCATGTCGAATTATGTAAATGTAAAATGTTTTGATAGAAATACGCCAGGGTGAGACGAGTTGAAACTACGCATGGTCAGTGAACTAAATACATTGCCAAAAATCGTGCAAAATAACGGAATACTTTTTTATATTCTGTTTATTTTCACGTGAAAAGGCGATGCATTTAAAAACACATATTTACTCTATCAAATGAAATGTATTATGCTGTAACATACGGAACTTTGGTTGTGCCATTTGTTCTTGTGAATACGTTGTTCCTTTACTGATTGGATAGTTGAAGTGTTTAATGTGAAGTATTAGCGGTGTTCTGATTGTTCTAGGTGGCTGAATGTTAACATATCTGAGGAAGTAGTGACGAAGGAGTGAAGATTAAGGGCCCCAGAAAGATCCCTGTACACAACAATACAGTAGAGTATAATGGTGACAGGTTAGTAGTTGAATATGCAGACCCAGTTTGGCGTCGATAGATCCTAATAGCAAGACGTAGTTTGTTTTTAGTAGTAGTAATAGAAATAGGTTTTAATCTAAAATTCCTTAAATGTATGTTGTATATAGCCTACTGCACCGAGTTTTATTCTTATATATTAGTCGTGTAACAAGTAACATAAAATATTAGTCGAGTCTCAAAACCAAAGTAACATATTTGGCGAACATGCCCTAAGCTTATAAATTTGACGTTACAGTAGACAAATGGGTCGCGGATCGATTCCTTACCAGTTTGTTGGTCTTTAGTAGTTAGGAAGTGGTACCAACTTTTAAAGACATGTGATTACTTTTTAACTCGATAATTCTCAGGTTCCGGTCTCGTGAAAAATCCCCGCTCATGTTTGAAAAATGTCTTTATTGCCTCTTTTCACGTACCATACCCACAATTTCCTGGGATTTCTTTTCCCCAAGGAAACTTTATAATAACGTCTGTTTCGTTCTCATTTTCACTAATGGTTGCGTTAAATGTAAGAGCTCATGTAGCTGAGATGTAATAATGAAAACTAAAACATCATTAAACTTAAATACTAAAGGTAGACTAAAAAAAGAGCAAATATATAAAAGCAAAAACACACCACTGTTAAACATAAGAAGTTACATTTAACAAAGAGAAGGTATCACAAACCATCTCTCTTCGAAAGTTTAAAACACACTGCCACTCGAAGCCTTGAGATACCGGATAACCATTCGTCCTTGAAAGTATCACGTACGAGAAATACAAAACAGTAATTTAATGTTGTCAAGGGAATCCTTGAGCTTGTTGCCTTGGAGTATGAGTCGCTGACTTATTTGGACGCAACCTTGTATTTTTCTCTTCCACAGCGTTTCTGAATTACAAAACGTACAACAAGTGAAGATGCAACACACGTCTTGTATAATAATACTAGATATTAAGCCCGGCGTTGCCCGGGAAATCTTTCCCTAATCAATTTAATTAATTTAATTAGGTGCTGATTTATGCCTCCTTCCTAATGTGCAGAAATGACCTACATTTCATACGTTAAAGATGTGGCTGCCATAATCAACAAAGCATCATCAAAAAGTAATCCATCGAGGGTACAATAACCTCCAGTACAGTGTTAACAAACTATAATAACTGAGCGTGATTATCAAATGCGTAGCCGATTTACGTGAAATCAAGTGCATAATTTTTTTATTTGACGTCACAGAATGATCTATAGCGTTTGCCGGAATTCTATTTATAGTTAAGATCAAAACAAAGCAATAAAAAAATGCACTGAAAAGTAAAAAATAACAACTTTACTATGTCATTTTGCAGTGCGAAGGCACGATACAGCACTCATTGGGAAATGACGTCATAGAGGATTTTCTTTTATTTATAGCGACGGCGTTTAATTCTGCAAAAAAAAAAAAAATTATACCATTGGGACGTCATAGGTCATAGGTGATTTACGAACGCGCTCGCTAGTGACCTAGTCTGGTTAAAATGCTATCTATTGTAATAAAAACTAAAATAATTGTAATGATATTATATATTATTATTATTATTTAATATTTAGGACTATTATATTTCATAATAAAAAACACAGAAACTATTTAAAACTGTAGATTTTTTATATCGAATCGAAGACGCCATTTTGAATTATGTTTTCGTGACCTCGCTGGTCGTGTGATTGCGCCTACATCAAATACTATTGTTTATGTATAGGAACGAATTCCCCACACACCGCCAGCCGCCAGCAGAGACCCGGACAAGCTTAACTGCTTTATAATGTAGAAGTATAGGTTTATTACATAAGGCTTAGGTCCTAAACAGGGTCTGATGGCTTACAAAGGTAAAAAAGTAAATCCAATTAAAGTGAATAGGTACGTTATCTATATATCTCTCTTCCATACGTCGATCGTTCTCATCGAGGTACTCAAGTCGTATGTCCTTTCTTACACTTTCACCCACGCTTTCAACTTTACTTGCGTGATCTCCTCACAAATCATGCATTCAATCTCTTCATCCCGTCAATAGTTTCCATTTTTTTGCACGACCTAAGAAGGGGTAAAATTGCGTCCAAACTACAACGACAATAGTAACCAACCGTGGTATTGAACATCTACTCTTTGTCAGTAGACGAGTGACAAGAAAGAAAGCCCCGATGTCATGAAATAGCATCATCCTGCCAGATTCCTGGCCAGCGTTCACCCCCATGTTATCCTTAATGTAGTTTGGTCCGTGGCTCATGACCAAAAGCAAAAATGACGTAATTAAGGGGTGAGGGGAGTGAATTGTTGGATGAAACATGTTACTATTAAGGGGTAACAGTGGTGATCAAAGGTTGGAGGGCTAATCATATGGATGTTTTCAATAAGACTACTGCAACCCGTGACGGGCGTGGGTGGTCTAGTGTTTTAATCTGGCTGCCATTTGTGAGCATTGGATAAATGCTACTCTTGAAATTCGAAATGACGATGTTTAATGTATTGTATGAAGGATAACACCAATTACAAGACATTTTGCGTGAAAGTAATAAGTCATGTAAATTTATATCAGCAGATTCGTAAACTGAGCAGAGGACTGATTTATTTTTTATTAAACAGATCTAGTTCAGATTGAACAGCTTCATGCGTGTTATATGATTTAGAACATATCTTTCAAAAAGCTAGAACAATTTTTCTAAAGCGGAGCAAGCTGTGCATCTTTGAATGTTATTAAAGGATTCTGATGTTATGATTGTAATTAGGTTTACCCGGTAGTCACGGTCATTTGCTGTAGCCCCTGCACCCCTTCCCACGGCTTATGAAAATATTTAATCTATTTTTTGTGGATATTTAGCAAAGAAAGTATCAATATTATACTATTTACAACATTGCAAAAAAAATTAAGTCAAAGATAGAATGCTTTACAGAAAAGCTGTTTTTAAGCTCCCTATTAAGATAGTATCACACGAGACAAAAAATTTTGTAATTGCTCCACGCTAACATCCCGCTGATAAAAAGTTATGCAAATTTTGCCGCGTAGTCAGGAACTTGAAAAATATACGCATTGTCCATTGTAGGTTTTACTAAAAACAAACCATTTCAGTACATCCAGAAACGTATCATTATTTTCGATCGAGGTTTCACTAGTCGCCATTTTCAAAAGTAATAAAAAGTTATTTCGTTTCAATGATCAAATTAGCAAATAGTAAAATGATTCTTTATTTAAAATATTTTAAAGACTTCAGTATTTTTATTTATTATTGGTAAATTCGAAGTGACTATTCGGACCCGGGCAGGCCCGTAGCCAGGATAATTGCATGGGGGGGGGGGAATTTTTCTCGGCGGGGGGGGCCGAAGAACTGATTCTGGGGTACAGCGGCGGATCTAGACAACTTTGACGGGGGGGGGGGGCAAAACTTGACCCCGGGGGGCGGGGCGAAACTGTTTTCATTGTTGAAAATTGGTCTTGGAACAAAAAATGTTTCGATAATTTAATGATGTATTACCTAAACTTGCGATAACCGGGGGGGGGGACATGCCCCCCCTGCCCCTCCCCATAATTCCGCCCCTGGTGGGGTAGAAGAAATGTTTGGGGGAGGGGGCGAAGATGGAGGCGTGAAGCGCCGAAAGCTTGCGAACGGAGAGGAGGGGTTTTGGGAGGGGACCTCAGTGAGTCCCCTCCCCAAGAAATTTTTTGCCGTTCCATATCTGGAATGGTGCATTTTAGTACCAATTGTTTAGCTATGATTTAGAAATATATAATTTTAACAGAAGGGCCGAACCAGGGGGTAGACATTATACAGAAGGGCCGAACCAGGGGGCAGACATTATACAGAAGGGCCGAACCAAAAATTTATTGAGGGTCAGCAATTTCTGATTCCTGTCATAAATATATTGACCATTTGTTCTGCTACACAATTGTTACATAATAGATACCTGATTTATACTGTTGGTTAAACGTACAACCCGGGAAGAACGACAAAGATGCACGAATATAGCTTAGCTATTTGTGTAATATTTTTTATAAAATATTGAAAACAAAGAACAGATCTATGAACAACAAATTGACCAGTCGCAATTATTCAATTTAAAATAAAATTAATTCTGCTAAAAAGTAAATTTGCAAATTAAATAACATCACTCAGAAATCACGGAGTTTGTACTTTATTATTTTATTATACATATGTATAAAAGTGAAGTCAGAAGTCAATATTATTTTATTAACTTATTTAAGTTGCTAGTTGTCCTCAGAAGATATCAATATATAAAACTAATACAAGGTTGCGAACAGGCCCACCGACAGACATTTCGTGTCCCTGGGCAGGGGTGACACGGGCCCCCGTGCTGATATTAATATTTTCAAAAGTTGATTGGCCAGCTCAGTCCGGGCCCCTAAAACAAAATTGAACAAAATGATTGATGTTTTATAGCCGTTATTATTAAAATTTTGTCAAAAAGCTCAAATCATGTACGGGGGGGGGGGGGGGGAACTCAGGTCATGAACGGGGGGGGGGGGGAGGGTCAGCCCTCTAGCCCCCTCTGGCTACGGGCCTGGACCCGGGTACAAATAAACTCCGATTTTTATTCGGATCCCGTTCCAATAAAGTCTGATTGTTATTCGGAACCCGTGGCAAATATGCACTTAGCTTAGCTATACATAAACTTTATTATTGTTTTTTGTTTATTTTTTATAATTGTTTGAATTGTATGATTTAATCGTTACTCAGTGTCTAGGGTTTCACTAAGCGGACTCTGTATTATTATTTTTTCGGGTTCCGCCTAATAAAGTTTAAATATAGCTAAGCTTAGTGCATATTTGCCACGGGTCCGAATAACAATCGAATTTTATTGGGACCCGGGTCCGAATAGCCACAGCCTTATAAATTTATCTGCTCTGTTTCAGATATTCTGTTTATAATAAAATTGTTAAATATAGAAAGCTACCATTTGGTTTTTAGTCTATTACAAATTGTAGAAGGCAAACAATCAAACAAATTTGTAATTTTAAAGCTAAAAAAAATTCTGCTGTAAAAAAAAAACATTTGGGAGCCGTAGAGCCGCCAGATTTTTTTCGGCTCCGGCTCCGGCTCCAGCAAAAAGTAGCGGCTCCCGGCTCCTCGGCTCCGGCTCCGCAAGCCTGGTGAGAACAAGAGCGATCTAAAAAATACACTATCTCTAAATTGTAGGTTCTGCGGAACTGAGAATCTAGAAAATGCCATCGATTACATGGTGGACCAGTTGCAAAAGGACGGTCTGGACAACGTCCACAAAGAGCCCGTCACTGTACCACGATGGGTCAGAGGCAAAGAATGGGCGCAGATGTTAGCTCCCAGGCTTCACCCGTTGGCTATTCTGGGTCTCGGTTACAGTGTCGGAACACCAAAAGATGGAGTCACAGCTCAAGTGATTGTGGTAATCAAACTTTTGTTTCAAATGTGCCACAATGTGTGGCGCGCTGGGTTATATTTTATGTTTAAATCCTAAAAGCCAAGAGTGCCAGAACAAGTTTGTAATTTGTAGCCTAAACCAATCAACTCAATATTGTCAAAATAGCGGCGGATGTAAACAAGTTAATTCCAGTTAAAGGATGACGAATGGGCCCCGAATGTACTTCTGCCTACCGCACCCCCAAACATCTCTAGAAGACTTTGCCTAGGGTCCCCATATACATAGTAAAGTTCCCTTAGCCCTAACGGGCCATCGGGGCAGATGAAGTGTAGAATTCATCTGCTTCTATAACCTCGGCATATGAAGGGATTGTGTGGTTAGCACAACGCCCAGCCGCCTTTACTTTCCCAACTTAAGTCAGTTGCCCATTTAATTCTGGGTGGACTTGTGGGACCACTTTGAAACAATTTCACCTGGGAAAATTCCCATGGTTCTCACAGAGGATCCAACCTAGGACTGTCAGGTCGACGGTCGAGTATCTACACCACTCGTCCATACGTATACAAGGGTACCCCCCTTATATGCTATCTCCTTTATGGGGGGTGGGGAATTGAAATTTAATTTTAAAAAATAAAATTTTTTTATTTTTTATTATTCAAGGGCTGACAGGGACAAAGTGGGTGGCCCCCTCGTCCCTATCCGATTACCAAAATAAATCAAAGTAACGCCGCTGACCTAAGAGGAGTTATCTCAGTGGCGTCGCTAACAGCTTGGGGCGGGGGGGGGGGAACAACAAACGCATGACTTTAACTTGCTTTTGCAGTTGGTGGGGAGAGGGGGGCTGGTACGTAGTCGCCTCTGCCAGCTTGTTAACTGATCTCCGCCCATACAACCAATGAAAACGAAACCTAGATAAACTTAAGTGAATACAATTTTTTTTTTAAATTCATGCATATTATCAAGTTGCTTAACAGCACTAAAAGTCGTGATGCTTTCTCTGCAGGTTCGAAGCTTTGACGAATTACACCAGAGGGCGGAGGAGGTAAAAGGAAAGATTGTTGTTTACAATCAAGACTGGGAGGGATACGGGTAAAGAGTCACAAACTTAATTAGAAAAAAAGATAATAAAGAGATAAACGAGACGTGTTGAATGTAAAGCTAAATGTGATGTGCGGTATCGGCTTCCTTTTTTTATTTCTTATGTAGTAATAGTGTTAAGTACAGAGGTCAGGGTGGTATGGAAGCCGCCAAACTGGGAGCAGTAGCTGCCCTTGTGAGGAGTGTGACACCTTTGTCCATCTACAGCCCCCATACAGGAATGCAGAACGTGGATGACTGGTCCATGAAGGTATTATTACATGATAATTCTCCTAATTAGATTATTCGTCCATGAAGGTATAATTAATTATATGATCATTCCCAATATTAGATGATGTCCAAATCATACCGTCTTTAGGGTTTCAAATAGAGAATTGTGAATCAATAGCAGAATTATTATTGTCTGCTAGTTTGTGATTAAAGCCTGTGTTTTACAGTACTGTTATAAGGTTTTTGTGTACAAGTGTAGTTGCCTCATTAAGAAAGCATAATATTCCATCAAAAATTATGTTTTAGGTTTTGTTTTAAAAATAGCACAGAAGAAACAAAAAGTCAATAATATTGACAGTCTTTAAGAAGTAGCCAGCTCAAGTTATTTTTTTTTTAGTTATTTGATGATATGATTAAACTGTGTGAACAGATTCCTACAGCCTGTATAACTGTGGAAGATGCTGAGCTTATGTGGAGACTATCCAACAGAGGTGTTAATATCACAGTTACATTGTACATGGAGGCTCAGAATCTCAAGTCTGTCACATCCTACAACACAGTTGCAGAAATTAAAGGTAGCAAGTATCCTGAACAGGTAGATTTTAAAACAGATTTGGGCTTGACTTAGGTTAATTTTTATAAATAGATTGCAAAAATAAATAGTTCCTAACAGTCGAAACAAATGTTCTATAACATTTTAAGCAAAGATTTCCATACTATTTTAGATTAATAATCTTCATAAAAGAAAAAAAGGAATAATTTAAAAAATCAAAATCATAATTTAACATTTTTGAAGTTGCAATTAAAGTTAGTGTTCAGCAATTTATAAAAAGCACCAAAAAAAAATTTAAAAAAATAAAGTAGATCCATAGCTTATTGATGTGGGTAACAGAAGCCAATAAATATCATTGAAAGGCTAACATCATTCAGAAGTTTATTAAAAAGAATTGCTAAATAAACTGAGTTCAGGATAAATGTAAGGATGTAATTTCATATTAAATACTATCGACCTAGAAATTAGTTAACATACAATATTTAACAATCAATTGAAACTTTTACTTCCAGGTTGTATTGGTCAGCGGCCACCTTGATAGTTGGGATGTTGGACAAGGAGCTATGGATGATGGTGGTGGGGCTTTCATATCATGGCAGGCCTTATCAGTTGTCCGCCAGCTTGGCCTAAGACCTAAAAGAACACTCAGGGTTGTTTTATGGACATGTGAAGAGCTGGGCATTATAGGAGGACGGGATTATTTCAGAGTCCACCAAAATGAGAGTAAAAATATGAACATTGCCATGGAATCTGACTTAGGGACATTTACTCCTCAAGGTCTCGGATTCACTGGTTCTGAAGAGGCTTTGAAAATAATGCGCTACCTGGCCAATAAATTGCTTTCAAAAGTGAATGCTACCAATGTCAATCCAGGCGCAGACATATCAGATTTGATCAATTGGCCATCAGTGGGAGTTCCAGTTGCAAGCCTGCAGACCGCTGATTCCAGCTATTTCAACTTCCACCACAGTCAAGGGGACACAATAACAGTTCAATATCCACATGAAATGGATCTGTGTGCTGCCGTCTGGGCAGTGACTGCATACACATTAGCAGACTTAGAAGACATGTTACCAGCATACAGGACAGAAGTACTCCATTAGAGAAATTAGGTGCTGCAGAGTGATTAATAATCAGTGTACACCCACACTTTATTCTCCGAGTGATAACAAATGTATTTTTTACTTTTTGGGGCATTTTATACTATTTTTGAAAAAGCTTTTTTTTTTTAAAACAGTTTTATATTGTATTTTTTAAAAAAATACATGTAACTATTTTTAAAGTGATACCCCCAAATGCTTTGTAATTTTAATCTTATTCTTTTCTAGTTGAGATAACATAAGTTAGTCTAAGATACTATTAAACTAATTGTGAGATCTGCCACAGGTTATCAGTACTATAAATATCGGAAAAATTGCATGGGTGCATTAAGAACAAAATTAAATCACAATTTTTTGAGACAACTTTGATCCATGTTCATAAAATTATTCTTCTTTTAAGTAATATTATCCATTCAGTTTGTTATATTGTGTTAAAACTATTAATTATATCATTTACCATCATTTTACCATCATAGATCTGAATTTAGACAGCACATTACCATTAGCTACACCATTGTGTAACAAGATGGTTCCAATAAAACAAAAATATTATCATTAACAAAAGACAGCAACTGGGGCCGAGCAGTATAAAAAAAACATTACAGGGTAACAATCATCATACTGTACATTCATAGAAGAAATTCAATGAATTTTTAATGGCTGTATACATGTACTATTTTTTTATTTTTCACTTATATTTACAAATTACAGCAATATTTGACAATGCCATGAAATATAATCACTATTACCAGAGTTGGGTGAAGTGTTTCAAACCAAGAAGTAAGAGCACATTAGAGATATGTATAATGGAAGGACATGACAAACGGTGTCAAATACAGACATCACAGTATACAGTGCAATAAATTACAAACAATGGATGATTGAATATTTGTTTGCTGCTGTGTGGGTTGATTGGAAAGCAACTGTTTTCTTATGTGTTTACACAACATTAATGTGTACTTAATTTTACCAGATATAATTAAAAAAAAGATAAATGACAAATTAAGACATTAGACTTTTTATCTGGCACAGTGAAATTTTACAAGAGGAAAATACACATCTGAACAACATATGTTCCATTATTTGGCTGTGTTATATAATAAAAAAAAAAGAAATATTGACAGTGTAAATATACAGAATATACCCATCAGAACTTTGAGAACCAGAATATATTTGTCAACATTAATTTTATACTGGTCCTTTAATCACATAATAAAAAGACATGTAAATGAAACAATATAAGGCCTGCAAGTAAACTATATTAGTTTCTCTTTTTTTAAAAGCTTATTACTGAACTGATAAAAACTCTTGATGATAAAAGATGAAATATTTTGAGAAAACCTAGATAAGAGGGAATATCCTCTTAAAATGTCAATAAATATTGTGAAATATATTTAATGCTTTGTGGTAAATGCCTGTAAACAAGATAAATATGGAGAACCAGTACTTTATTGTAAATGTGTGACCAACTAAATTTCAATTAAAAAGTGTTCAAAAGTAAAAGGGCACTGCTTATAGTAGTTTGGGCTCTTTTTTTTAATATATGACACTATTTATCAAAAGTAGACCACCTGAATCTTATAAACAATTAAATCTTTTAAGGACATAATTATACTTTAAGTCTGAAATAGTTTAATGATAAATATTTAATAAGAGTAAACAACAATGGGTTTTTGTAAGTAATCTTAGGAAACCTAAAAGCAAAAGGTACTGAAATACATATTATAAATTAGTGATTAAAGACTGGACTAATCATTCTATGGCAGTGATATAAATTTCATATGGCAAATTCTATTAACCTTGACCACATATTCATAATAAATTGACAAGCCATTTTGACAACCATTGTTAAAATGCCACAATATTGTAAGCACTAGCATATCTTCCATGGTCTTTGATGGAAAGAACATACACAAGAATATAGAGCAAACTCACAGTCACTAATATATGAGTGAACAGACTCATTTTTTCAGAGCTTAACTATTACACAATTGAAATTTATTTTTTACACTCTATTACATGTCCACAATTTTTTTTAAATTTTAATTGTACATGATATAAAGGAAGACATGTGTCTCCCAAATAACTTTCTTATTTTAAATTTTTTAATTAGCTTCTGTTGGTGACTCTAACAAGCCACATTCTTTAGTAATCAGCAGAACATCTATTTTAGGAACATCCACCTTAGGAACTCAAAAACCCTTACAACCAAAACAGACTGTCCCAATAGTATATGCTGATCCCCATTAACATAACTTAATAATAAGCAGGAGAGTTTTCCCATCTAGTTCAAGGGAAGAGTGCCAATGCATGTTGTCTGACATTCTGGATAAATGAAACTCTGAGGGAAATTTTCACTATCAACATGCAGTTGGAAGAAGGAGGGGAGATAATCCTGAATGTCCTGATTGGATATTAAAGCACAGCAGCTAGTCAATAGTATTTTTTTCAAAAACATAAATAGAATTAAATTCGATAAATCTGTTTTAAATTAGTGAAGTAGCTACCTTTTATATTTTTGTACAATTAAAAACGAGTATTTTACAATAACAACATTGTTTCATTAATATATTGTCATTTAGGGTTAATTATTCATCTGAATAGATGCCGTTGTTTTCATCAATGTTACACTGGATGCATGAATAGGATTAGTTGGAAAAATCTTAATGGGCAAGTCCCAAACCATGGTTTCTACATTCAACGTTGATGGGCCTTGCCACTGTCTCTCACTACCATCATTAGGCAAAGTATCTGGTCCACTTACATCATCCAAAGATGTGACAAATTCAAAGTGAAGTCTCCACCTCTGGCATACTTCAAATACACAGAAAATAAAACATTTCATGAAGAAAAAAAAGTTTCCAGATCGTTATCAAGCATTCTGAGATAATCTAATGGTCAAGTAATCTAATATAGCATTAATATTCAGTATTTGCGAATAAAGAGTTTAAAAAAAATTATTCCAAGCATCATCTCACCTATATCAGTCATAAATCCTGGTGTCGCTGTTAAAGGTATAGGTATGTTCATGTGTGTTTTGACAGTGTGAAGACACATTTCCTGATGCTTAACATAAGAAGTTACAGCTGTGCCTTGGCTAGGCCGCCGCCTACATTCCTCCGAGACTTGTTCTTCACTTTGTAAAGTCACAGAATACTACCATACCGGAGGGAATGAATTTAAACAATTAATTCACACTAATGTGTACTCATTATTTATATTGAAAATACAGTTGTGATCAAAATACATGCATAATCAAAGTATAAATTCTATTAGGGATTATCTATTCAAACTAAATTACTGATCTATATAAAAGGACATACAATATTGAACTTATTCATCAAATTAGTCCTTCATTTTTTTTACACTATTGTCTTATTCCTTTTTAGGTTAAGAAAAAGCTTTTGGTATGTACATGTATTTTGAAGTGTCTAGAACAAATTTATAGGATTTTAATTGGTTTTTGTCAATTTTTAAAGTATTTTATTAATTTATTTGGTGAAATTTTGGTTTTTACACAATTATGGAGTGTGTATTCACACCAGAGCACTGACCCACATAAGCACAGATTACATATTATACAGCTAGCTAATCACCAGAGTTGTTAACAATACTCTTAAATTGTATCGTCAATACCGATACCAATACTTCATGAAAATAGTATCGCCAATACCAATACAAATACTCAAGTAAAAATGTATTGCCAAAATCGATACCGATACAATACCGATACTTTTGAGAACAACAAACTATTTTTATTTAAAATAATAATGAGTGCAAGATTTTCAAGTTTAAAAAAAAAGTGAAAACAATAAAATACAATGTCAAAGCACAAATTTAATGTTTATCACTTTCGTACTTGAAGCTGGCCAATTGATGTAGATACTCGACTGTCGACTTCAGAGTCATGGGTTCGATCCTCGGTGAGAACAATGGGAATTTTTCCACAAGTTCATCCAGTTTTAAATAGGTACCCGACTTTAAGCTGGGGAAGTAAAGGCGACTGGGCGTTGTGCTAACCACACAATTCCTTCATATGCAGAGGTTATAAAAACAGATGAATCCCGATGACCCGTCAGGGCTAAGGGAACTTTTCTTTACTATTTCACTACTTGGCAGCACGTAAGACGACCATCATTTCAAAACAGTCATTGCTTAGCCTAGAACGTAATGGCATAAAAATACGCGCACCTAATGAAAACAGGCGCTCAACTCAGCACTAGCCGATCAACTCAGCAATATAGTTTCTTAATGCTTGGATAGGGTGCTAATGACAACATTTCTGATAGTTATCTTCAAGATATCTGTCTACTTCAGCAGAACTGTTACTATTAAGCCGGTTCTGCCGCCGTGCAGTAAAACTGAACAGCTGACTGTATTGAAGTTGCACCACCCTGCCGAGTAAGTGGAGTGGAAACTGCACTCAAGTGCACTGCACGCACGCTTTAAGTTTTGTTCAACTTCATCCTTGTGATCCAAGTTGTCTTGTTGGGGAGGTGGGTGGTATTAATAGTGGTAGGGTTGATGGTTATCATTACAAGCAGTGATTGAATTTATGAAGATTACTTTTAAAACAATGTATTAAAATCGCTATTGTTATTCTTTAATTAGCTAATAGTGGCAACAGAAAAGTATTGGTATCGAGTATCGAAAATTTTTCGTTTAAAATGTATCGGCGATACACAAGTCAATCCTTAATACAAAAAGGATCGGCAATACAGCAACCAATACTGAAAAAGTATCGCAGATACTGTATTGGCCGATACCGATACTTCGATACTAACAACCCTGCTAATCACTATATAAATAGTCCTCGGTTTTATGTTAAAACTCTCAAGCCATTGTTGTTATTCGCTTTTGTTTCCGATGATGCTTTCCATTCATAAAAAACACACAGACCTATTTACACCTCTTTGTTTGTTTTTTTCAAGGCATGAAACATGAACGAAAAAGCTTTCAATTTGCTTTATAAATATAAAAAAAACGATAATATAGTATTTAATTCATGACTTCATGGGTTTTTAGGAGCTTATATATATAATAAACATTTCTATCCAATGAATGGCCTGATGAGAGTAAATATCTTTAATGGCGTGATGAAAACTTTGATTCAAAGCGACGCTTGTGCAATCTGTATAATATCTCATCTGTGTATATAAGTAACAAATACAGCATATTTATTCGCCACATTAGTCTTTTATTTTTTTTTTAATTGTAATCTTTTTCATTCAGTTTCTAACAAACACATTTCAGGTGGTGGGTGTTTTAATTTTTTTTGGTTCGCTTTGTGTCTGCCTCAATCCACCCCCTTACCCCATCACACTATAGTGTTATTTGATGTAACATTTTTTTTTTCATTCAAGTCATGGCAGTCTCTGCTTTGTATTTTTTTAGACTTGCATAACACAGCATAAGATTCTTTTTGTCTAACCTTCATCATACAGTACCTACACTATTCAGTACATATAGATATTAGTTATTTTTTGTAATGCGTACATATTTTGAAACACATTTATAATTTACTTAATAGTGATTTTCCCCAAAACAGCAGTACATGTATAACCTTCATCCTACAGTACTTACACTATTCAGTACACACATAATTTATTATTAAATGTGTTTTTTTTGTTTTTTTTTTACAATAATCAGTTGACATTATAATGTTATTTTATGTACAGCATTCCCTCATTTCCGCGGTTAAATGGATACAGAATTTACCACAACGGGGGATAAATGAAATAGTTTCGTATTTAGAGCACATAAAACATGATTACGACCAAACAATACTGTTTTAAAAATTACTGGGACATGAAATGGTATTATTAACTATTATACAACCACCATCGTGCTCATATTGCTTAATAAATTTTACCCAATAAAAGGACAAAACGTCATATAACAAATTAAAATAATCTGGTTTTATAAAAGAAATAAAAAAAAAACAATGCGCTTGCTGTGACTGTTTTTGGGAATTCCACAAATCTATAAATAGCCTTTCAGGCTGGTAAACAATGCAAGTTGTCAAATGCTTGCTGTGACATATTTCTGGTGTCTTCTCGAGGATGTGAAATATATATAGATGCTGAAGATACATAAATTTCTTTATAGGCATGTAAAAGTTGTGAAGTTTTTCCACAAAATTTCTTCATTTTTCCTTAACAAAAGCGCTACAACATACCTGAACACAAATAACTGTTCCAATACTAAAATCAAACATTCCTACAATGTCTTCACCAAGTTTATAGGCTTGTTTGAAAAGCAAGAACTTAGCAACTCGACCTCTCGCATTAGTTATATTATATGAATCTGGAACAAAAATATTCTTAGATAAAGAGTGAGCATAAAGGAGTGAAATTAATTTCACCAACTAAAGAATCACTGTTAAATAAAAATGAATTAGTCATACGTGGAGCTTTTCTTGCAGTGACTGTTGAAATAACCTGAAGAGCTATATCTAGTACAGAGTTTTCTTTTCTGTGATTATGTAAAAATGGGTTACTTGGAGATATTTCTTCTGTTTCATTGTACACATTAAGATCATTTAATCCTGGTATAAAATAAAAGGAATTGTTTAGTTAATAAAATTGAGCAAGGTGGTGTTTAAACAATGCAATAAAACAGAAATGCTGTTGCAAGCTACTAAGCTCACCATAAAGGACAAGAACTCTGAAAGGAACTCGTACAATTTTTGTCTTTTTTTCTAATCTCTGGGTACCAACAATGACTTTGTATGAATATTTCACTGCTTGTCCTCTAAATGAAGGTGGGGCATCAGTAGGAATAACTTCTTCAAAATGGTCTGTAAAAGATTATGAAAATATATATTAGAGTTTACGTTTATGGATAAACTGTAAATTGCTTTAAAAGGGTTAAAAAAAAAAGTTCATTGTGAAGAATACTTTAATTTTTATTTCCTAAATAAAATTATATTGATATTAAAGTTAAAATGAACAAACATATGTTATTATAATAATGCAGGTAAAAAAAAAATAAAGTTCCCTAAAGCCCTAGAGAAATCTTCAGGGCAGATAAAGTGTAAAATTCATATTTCTGTAGACACTGTATGCTTTAAATTCCCAACTTATGTCAGGTCCCCATTAAAGCTGTGTGGATTAGTGATCAAAAACTGAAAAAATCCTGAGAACCCTTCATACTATTTGTCCCCAAAGTTACAGGTAGAAAGAAACAAATATTATTCTTGGGCTTTTGAGCACTGGCAGGACTGAATTATTTCTTTTAACTTTTCAATTAGTATTTTTCTTTAGGTTTAGCAATAAGCATACTAAACTGTTTGAAACAAATGACAAATTACCTAAAAACTAAATGTGAAACACACATTAATAACACAAATAAAATGTTTATTAATACTTTATAAAAACTGATAGAGACTGACTAATTTTGTAGCCATTTTAAGTCATAAAAGTTGTATAGAAATGTGAATTATATTTCCTAATCTCTCTTTACTGAAATGAACAGTATTAATTAATTAGTGCTGGTGCAAAAAACAAAAATAGGTTTCTTTTTTACACCTTTCAAAATTGGCAAAATACTTAAGATAGTATTTTTGACTAATAGTTTAAAAAACATAGGGACACCATAAATAATTTTATAATAAAAAAACACTAATTTTTTAAACAAAAAAGTAATATTTTTAATTCGTGTTCATAAATGAAAAAAAGAGTATTTTTAAAAAGCGATATATGCATTAAGTCAACAAGCTCACATCAAAATTATGTTACTTTACTAGACTGAGCTTTAAAATTACAGACAGCATTACTAGCCAAGTAATGTGCAATACAAGGAGTGTTTTTGAGATTGATGGCAATGGTATAGCTTCAGTTCATGGAATTGATAGAAAGTGATCATCGCATTTAGCAAAGATGGTAATTAGCTTTATAGTTTAATAAATAGTGATCTTTTTGTTTGGGTTAGGGAAACTATTTATCATAATTTGTGAAGATGGTATTAAAATATCTAGTCAGAAATACTCATAGAATAGAAACCAGGTTTTAAAATACCAATGAAAACTTTTTCAATTAATTATTTATGTATGCATTTAATTTCTAAATTTGACCCTGCCCCAGTTTCCAATTATCAGTAAAATGTATAAATTATGAGTTTCATCAATTTTGTTATTGCGACATTTCACTATATGTTATGAGAAAATGGTTAAGTACATACATAGCACTTAGCTGCAAGTGAGAAAGAAAAATTTGAAGTGCGTTGACATAAATCATTTACAGCACGTTTTTAAATAATACTCACAAGATCTTTTCATGCCTGGTGACAGCTTTAAATCACAAAATAGAATCTTTGGTTTAGTACACAAAACAGTCAAACCTCTTTCACCTTTAAAGAAAAAAAAATGTTCTTTTAGGTCACAGGGAAGATGCTATTTCTTAATCAAAGAAAGCCTATACATTTAGAATAACTGAATCAACAACAATCATTCAACTAATACTAAGCAGACTAACTAATACTGATTGAACCTAACAAATATTTTCTTAAACTCTAAAAACCAGTAATTACATCATTAAAACCAACACATTTTTGTTAATGATTATTACTGACTGAAGAATACATTTCTACATCCAATCATTTTTTTTTAAATATTCAATAAACTTTAGCACATATAACTTTGAAAGAAATTAGCAGGTGAATGACTATGGAAAAAGTCTTAAAATAATATTGTTTGTTTTGGATTACAAAAAAAAAAGAAGTAATAAAAGTGGTACAAAAAAATCAAAAGATCCAATATATGATCATTAAAAAAAAAGTGATATGTTTTATTGCATACATAAGTGTTGTAATACATGTACATGTATCATCATTTATGCTGATCAACTGCCAATAAATATTTAATTCAGGCTAATAAAGTTGTATATATTTTTTTAAGTATTCAGTCAAGCCATCTCTACTAAAGAGGTGATGAATCAAAAACACTGAAACTAATGAATGAATCTATAATAAAAATCAATTTTGATAACACTCTAATTAATCTAACATTATGTGAAACAACAACAATCATTACATCTTATTACATACAGATACTTCTTATCATGTGAAAGAAATACTGTTATTTATGGCTGATTATTTTTTATAGTTCTTAAACAAAAAGCTGCTTGGAAATTCATTATGTTTTGAAAGCCTTTAAAGCATGCACAAGATTAAAACACTTTTTTAAATTTTGAAAATAAGCAGACAAATCTTAATATGAAAATTGAGAAACATTTTACCCCTAGTGTCCTTAGTTTTTTTCTTTTTATCAGAAGTTTTTGAGGATAAATTATATAGCAACATTAAAAAAAGTTACAGAAAAAAAAAAAGTTTTTTTCTACCGCTCCCCCCCAGAAATAAAATCCGTTGATAAATAATAAAGTAAAAATCAAGTGATTCGTTTCAATAATGTGCTATTTAAAGAGATAAATATTCAATTTATTTTAAAGATATAATGTTCTGAAATTTCTTTAATCAATTCATTTAAAACTTACCATACACTACCAAACTCTCAAATATTTGAGGAAAGAATTTGAAAATAAGGTAATGTCCAATAAGATTTACCACAAAAAAAAAAAAAGAAAGAAATTTGGTAAAATTTAAAAGTCAAAAAAGGTGAAAGGGTAGTTTATATACTCCTAGATGTCCATAAAATAAAAAAAATAAGTATAAAAACAAAAATTAAGAAAGGGGTATAATATGAAGTCCACAGATTTCAGTCATATTCTTTAAAGCTTTTCATTTAAAAAAAAAGCAACTAAATTCCCATAAGCAATTTATGAAATGTTTAGAAAACAAAACAATTTTTGTTTTAGAAAAAAATATTTATAGCTTAAATGAAAAAAATGAAACCAAAAAAATGTTTCTCCTTTACTTGCTGTTGCTTTTTTTTGTATAGTAATAAAAACTATCAGACAAACCTTCTTCAGAAAATATTAGTGTACATGAACCTACAATGAATAAAAACAAAAAAATCATCTCATGCTTTGAATCTGATGATAAAGCTAGAGCTATTAACAATACTAACTTAAAACAGACAATATAATCCTTAACTTTTGTATATAGTCCCAAGTCTTGTAGAAGAACAAGAGGTAAAACGAAATTATTAAAAAATAAAAAAGTTGATATTAAAAATTACTCAATCATATTTATCAGTCTGTTTTCTCTTTAAAAGAAACTATAAATGAATGAATGCAAGACCTATTCTAAGACTATTTCACATGTTACTTATTCACGCTTTTATTATTTTCAATCAAAAGGGTAAGAAAAAGCCTCAACAGGTAAAGAAAAGTAAAAAATAAGCATTTAAAATCTTTTGAAAAGAATTTTTTTTTGGTTAAATGATAATACTTTTTCTAAAACAATTAATAAATAATATGAAAATTGTAAACTGCAACATAATTTCAAAAATATCAAAACTGATATTAGAAAATTAAAAGTACTACTGAAAATTACAGTAAAATATTACTAAGCAGATGATTCTTTAAATTTAAAAATTATTTTATGAAAAGTAAAAACTATGTAAGAATAATACACAGCATAATTTTTTTTTCCAATCTGCAGTATTACCTCTGTTAGGAACAAAAGATGTTTCACAGCCTGATGTTGAAACCTCTTCCGTTGACAATACACTTTTTCTTGGAAGCATGACACGAGACTCACTCACTGTACACTGACATATTATCTGGACACTGGACCATGCCAAAACTTCATCCCTTGAGCTGATAGAGATAAATTTTATGAAATGCTTTTAAAAAACAGAAGAACTTAAAATTATAAAGAAAAGCTGCAGCTAAATGAAAACTAATTTAGACTTGAGTTTGTTCGGTGAAATGAAGCCCTTTCTTTTTTTACATAAGACGCTTTTGGATTGTTCTAGTGTCTGTGGATATTGGGTGTTAAACTTCTACTTATTAAGATGTTAATTAAGAAAAAAAAAAGAACGCAAAAAAAATGTCCTCACCAATGGATAAGAATCAGGTTACAAACAATAAGGCCATTTTTAAAACTAATTCTGAAGTAATGTTAAGTTAATCAATCATCCAACGCAAAGGTGATAACAGATGAGAAGGGATGCATGTTAATGCATCACAAAAAAAAAAAAAGAGCACAGTAGCCAATACCTCCACTATGATGACTGCAAAACTTCAAATATAGTTTGATGGGATTCAAACATTGGACTTGTGGCATGCCTGTCAGGCTTCCAAAACATACTGCCATAGAGCCACCATTGATAAAACATTAAATTTTGTCATAGTTAGGGAAAATGAATTTACTTGTCAACAGCGCATTTGCATCATCAAAAAAGTGCACCTTAATTTTAGTAGCAAGGAACTAAACTTGTGTTTATCAGTAAAACAATCAAATGTTGTAGTGACTTCACAATCCAGAAAGGGCTACCAATATATTTCCTGCCCCCATTAAGAAGTTTTTTTGTAATTTTTAATACTTGTTGAGTCTGAGTGCTTTTCAACTGCGATGGGTGATGTGAGAACTGGGACTGTTCTGTGTAAACTAGGACCACTGATATTGTACAGATTGTCCCCCCACCCCCAATTTGCAGATTTGATGAAGAAAATAGTTTACTAGATTATATGATTATTTATAAAGAAGAAATTTACTTATTATCCAAAGATGTGTTTGTAAAAGTAACTTCACAGTTTATAGTTTCACCAGCTAGAAAGACTGGGCCTCTAATGAGACTAGCCACAACCTCCAACATGGCATTTAACAGCTCAGTTCAACATCAGAATAAAATCTGTGCACAAATGAGTAAAAAAAATTACTGATCATGAGTAATCATGACTTATGAAAAAGATTATAAGAAATAAAGGGAAAACTGATAAAATTAAATACATATCTTACTCAGATGTCATGCTACTACTGTTAACTAGTAGACATAATTAGTAATTATTATAGTGCTAAATAGTCTAAAATAGCTAGTGATTAGTTAGTTTAAATTACTTGATTATTATTCTTTAGTCACTAAATTATTGTAAACAATTGTGGTGAAACTGGACATGCTCTTTGATGCCAAAGAAAAGAAAAGGACTGATTAATAAGCAAAAACTACATGTATATGTATGTATTATATTTGTAATAAATAAACTTACTAAAAAATTATACTTGAACATGACATTTTTTTTTAAATTTAATTTTTAGGATCTCCAGAATGAATTGATCTAATTCCCATTAACATATACTGTAAATCTGTGATCAGTTAACGAACAACGGATAGCGAACATAAATTTGGAACGGATTATGTTCGTTAACCGATTACCCCCCGAAATATTAAATAATTAATGTGAAAATCATTTTAGATCAATGAAAAATATTAATACTCACTGTACTAAAATAATTTCCATTGCAAAATCTAAATTTTATTATAGGTACTCTGGACTGGATACAATTTTAACTATAACTGACACTATTTTACAATTAAGTTTTTAATAATTTTTAATATCAAAATTCACTCTTTACTATTAAAATGATACCTATTAATAGCTTGTTTTTTGCTTTACAATACTATGATATTTTTATTGACATTATTTATTTATAAAGCTTTTGTTTTATCAATTGAATCACAAAGTAAATTAGTTTTTCAAAGAGAAAACTTGACCCTTTAAATGGTTAAAATGTCGTTCATATTTCACCATTCATTATATTGTTAACAGAATAATTTTAGTTCAATAAAGGTTCAATTCTTACATAATAAGTATTTTATTTAAGATGGAATAATATGGGTATTAGGAATTTTTAAAACGTAGTTTTCTTGGAATATGTAGAAAATTGATACATTGGTTTGTTAATAGAACGACTGGTATGGCTTTCAAGGTAATTCATTGCTGAAATTCAATCTTAAATTTCATATCAAACTAAAGCTGACTAAAAACAAGTGACGGTTCTGAGAAAATAGGGGAACGTTTTTCTATTATATGTATTAATTTACTAATGTATTTCATTCCATAAAACAAAAGATTCTTAAGCAACTTATGTTCATATAATTTATAATAATTAAGATGTTACTGTAAAGCCGCAGTAAAGCAGAAAAAGCTAAAAAATAAACCTTTTTATGTTAATTTATATTTATACATCTAATTGATTTATACCATTGAGTCCATTGGCATTGAGAAAATAGTGACTTTGTTATATACTCACATATCTTGGACTTGGTGTTAAATAAGTATTTTAAGACAAGTATTAATAGTAGATAATGAATAATATCATATTTTAGGGGGCAGAAATTATGTTGATAAAACATTTCAGGAGATATTATTATAATATCAATAATTATGTTTAAACTTGGGACTTAATAACAAAAAATATTCAACTGTACTGATATATTGTAGAAGAGTAAATTATGCTCTTTTCTTTAGTCTCATAATTTTTAAAATGACAATAGTTTAAGTACCAGAATTCTTAGAAAAAGTTCTTTGCAATGAAACAAGATATACGTTGTAATATCGGTGAAAAAATAGGTTTAGAGTACTTATTTTATTCAATTTACAGCAGACAGATTATAAGTTCACAAGATGCCATCATATCCATTAATTCGCGTAAACGGTAAACGTAAACATAAAGTCATAATCGTTTTCTAGTTCAGGAAAGTTGCAAATTAAAAAAAATATATATATATTTTTCACACAAATATTACATAGCACCTTGGCCTGGTTTAAGGCTTACAAATTTTAGTGCTGGTTTATAAAAATGTTTTTCTACCAAGAATTAAGTATAATTACAAAATGATTTGTAAAATACTTTGCAACCATAAAGATTTTTTTCTCCTAACTTATGTACAATGTTGCCAAGTTGGCGGGTTTCTCGCCAGCTTGTGTGATGTTTTGTTGGGCATTAGCAGGAGTTTTAGCTCACTGGTGGATTGGTGGGTTTTAATGCTTCAAATTTTTATTTTACGCAAATACACAAAAAGCATATAAATATAAAAGTAAGAAATAAATATTGACATTTCTTTTTAATTTTACAGTTATGGTTGACTTTTTTTTTGGGGGGGGGGGTCGATTGTTTCGACTCTTTTCGTCAAGAACGTCTGGCAATATCCCCTCCCCCTCCTACGTAACCACAGTTCATTCATGGGGGAAGTTACTGTCAAAGACAAAAATTATTAGATTTTTCGGTGGAAAAAAGTTTTGCCACTTACGCAATGAAATAATAATAATAAAAAAATACTGCAAGTCATGGAACAACTTATACTGACATCGTAAATAGAGTCTGTAAAAATAGTTGACATTTTTTTGTTGGATTTAAAGTTTAAGCGTTCGATAATTTATTACTATTAAATTATTAAAAGTATTTTCACTGATTCGCTCACTTGTTAGTAAGTTTAGTCTTGACTAGTTACACTAGTTCACTGGTACATTCACGGGGGTAATCGTTACTGAGACAACAAATAAGCCTAGCATGAATACACCCTAGAAATATATTAATGGATTAAAACATTGCATATAATATGTGCGTTTTAAACATTTAAATTACTCTCGAAATCATGTTATGTAGTGACTGCGAGTTGCAAGTTAATTGACATTTAAATTCCCTCTCTAGCCAAAGGCGAAGGCCAATTCGCATAGGATGATTGATTGTCAATGAAAGGCTATTGGCATTGCAGTGTTCATAACAGTATTAACACTAACACGCTTATAACAAGAAATCCAACTTAAAAAAAAAAGAGATTGAAGATTTAAAAAAAAATTGTTTAAAGTTTACAAAAATATCTAAGACTAAGCTTATCCTTATTTCGAATTATTTGCAATTACTTTATGATTGTCAATAGGAATTAATATTGTCAATATATAATTTATGTATTTACTAGTAAATAGGCTAATATATATATATATATATATATATATATATATATATATATATACAATTTAATATAAATATTAAATGTTTAAAACATTTTAAAGAATATTGTTTATTTTATACCTTAAACTAAAAGTATTTAAACTTTTCACTCAATTTAAATCTTCCCCTCTCCTGCTAAACTTATTGGTCTCAACAATCCATGCATGCCCACTCTGTTCTATGGAGCCTGAGAAAAAAAATCTTTTAGCTAATCTTTGTTAATCTAACTACTATTTTTCAGAAAATTGGTGGAATGATTATTACAAGATATGGGTTTAATGTAAAAAAAAAATCCCAAATCACTTCATTCATAGTTTATCATTGCTATTTTTTTTTCTTCTGGTTTCAGTTGAAAGATTTAGCATTTTCTGACAAAATATGGAGAGTGGTGAAATAGAAAAAAGTCTGACAGAACCTTTGAAAACTATTCCTGGGTTGCCAGATTATGGATGGCGTGTACCTTTAACGTATGAGTGTAAAGTAAGATGCAGACCATTTGCTAAACCACGTATGAAGCTTATTCCCCAATATATTGCTCTGGGTGTAAGGTAATTGTGAACAAAATATTCCATTTTTTTTTTTCAATTTACTGGATGCCATTTTTTCTTTCCTTTTTTGTTTTAATTAATTTACTTTTGAATTTTTTTATGCCATATAGATACTTTAAATTTTGGGTGAAGAAAAAACGTCAAGGGCGACGACCTTTTATAGATCATCTAAATCAAATAAAACATAAACCAATTTATGGTTAGTAAATCAATAGATATTAAGGTTAAACTTATTTAACAAATATATTACACATTATTCAAATTATAGTATTCTGGTTCTGTAATTATCATTAAAGGTTAACGCTGTCTTTATACAAAAGATTAGCTACATTAAATATTATTAAATCACCATACATAAATATGAATAAGTTCTCACTAATACAATAAATCTCAATCTAATTATCTAATCTAGGTTGTCCTATTGGTGGTATTGGTAGTGGTTCTATTGGTAGGGGCTATAGAGGAGAATTTTGTAGATTCCAAATGGTCCCTGGAATGTATAATCATTCAGTAGTTGATGCAGATCAGGTAAATAGAAAACATTTCTGTTTGAAGATTAGAAAGCAAAAATATTGCTTAAAATGCTGAAATGATAGCTTTGTGTTCCATAAGACTCTTTACAACATATTAATACTTAGTATATTTATTCTGTTTATGGTTACAGAATCTTAATAGATGTGTATTTTAATATATTATGTAAATATATAATTTATTAATAAAGATTTTTTTCAGCTATGTGAATTGTATTTATTATTAATGTTAAAATAAATAAATTTTACAACAAAAGAATAAAATGTAATCCTTCTCTCTAAGTTTATAGTGTGCATCAGAAAAAACAATGAAACAAAGTACATAAAGGTGCTGAACTGTTCTGAAAGAAAAAAAGAAAAGAACACTGTAAGACTAAAATCTTGGGATTGGTCTTTTCCTCCAGAAAACGGAATATATCATGCTCTTTACCCTCGTGCTTGGAGCGTTTTCAACATTCCTGAAATGATGGTAACTTTAATATGTCGCCAGGTGTCTCCAGTTATTCCACATGATTATCTGGTAATTTACTATCTAAATGTTTTTGCATGTATTTAAATAAAATATCTGTTTATTTTGTTTTTCATGTTTCTTTTACATGTCTATGTACAAAAATTCCTTATTTCAACACATTTTTTTGGAATCATATTTTTTTTTTATAAAAAAATGTTTTTTAATAAAAAAAAAATAAGGAAACAACCTTGCCAGCAGCTGTTTTCATTTGGGAAATCCAGAACCACAGTTCTGAAGATTTAGATATCAGCATCACCTTTACATTTAAAAATGGTCAAGGAACTAAAGAAGACCTCAGTGGTGGTGTGTGGTGTGAAGGGTTTGCATGTGATTGTAATGGTGACAATGAAGCCAAAGGGGTACTTATTCATCAGTATTTCAGTGGCATGAAGTGCTCTTATGGAATAGCTGCCAAGGCTACAGTAAGATTTTATTTTAGTCCCTTAGACGAGATCATTTTTTAAATACTTGTAAGTTTTTTTTTAACATATGTTATTTTCTTTTTTTATCTGTGCATATTCAGAATCAGTATGTTTATTTACCCCCATTTTCAGGATTCTGTATCTGTTACTGTCAAGAACAAATTTAACCCTTCACAAGATGGGGCTGATCTCTGGAATCCGTTGAAAAATAACGGGCATTTGGATTCTGAGATTGTAACAGGTTATAAGTAATATGCACATAAGTTAATTTTTTACTGCGTAATTAAAAAAAAAATTTAGAAAAAGTACAGAATATGAAACTTTATAACTTCATTTTTGACAACAGATCCTTCGCCTCCAACAAGTAAAGGAGAAGAACTTGCAAGTGGTGTATGTGCGAGTCAGAGGATACAAAAAAATTCAAGTGGTTGTTGTGAGTTTTCACTCTGCTGGGATATGCCTCAAGTACAGTTTGCATCCAAAGAAACATTTTACACCAAGTAAATATAGATTTTTAATTTTCAGCCTCTCTTTTAAATTTCTGTTTGGGTATTTTTAGATGACCTTTATTTTTTTGTTCTCTGTAATTTATTACATTTTTTGCATCAGTTTATCAAAAAAAATAATATTACTTGTAATTGTACAAAGTATTTCAGAGTATATTAATATGTTTATGCTAATTTGTTTCATTCTAATATGCATGATTTCTGAAAACATCAAATTATTTATGAAATATCTGCTTAAAGGCGATATTGCAGGATGTTTTCTAACAATGGATCAGCTGCTGAAATCTGCAGTTATGCTTTGCGAAATCACCCCAAATGGGAGGCAAAAATTGAAAAGTGGCAAAAACCTATGTTAGAAAGCAAGTAAGTATTGAAAACATTTTTTTTTTCTTTATTAATTTGGCTTGAAGTTTTCACTTTTAGTTTTAATAGTAGTTAACTTTAAAAAAAATACAATGGCTTTTTTCCTTTATTATTTACTTCTTAGAGCATTTTCGAAAAAAAATGCTCTATTGTCCCCGTTTTGTCTGTCTGTCATCACCCTAGATCTCAACAACCATAAGTCCTAGACCCATGATCTATATATCATTTTGTAGGTCTTGGCTTGCCAAGAAATGACTTTTTTCCATTTCGCGATCTGACCTCTCAGGGCCGTAAAAGGGGCCTTATAAAGTACAGTTTTTTACTATATAAGCTATATTAATAATGGACCGCCCTATATCTCAGCAACCATATGTCCTAGACCCATGATGTATATATCATTTTGTAGGTCTTGGCCTTCCAAGAAATGCCTTTTTTTCCATTTCGCGATCTGACCTCTCAGGGCCGTAAAAGGGGCCTTATAAAGTACCGTTTTTTACTATATAAGCTATATTAATAATGGACCGCCCTATATCTCAGCAACCATAAGTCCTAGACCCATGATGTATATATCATTGTGTAGGTCTTGGCCTGCCAAGTGTACATCAAAAGTCCATTTCGCGATTTGACCTCTCAGGGCCAAAATATAAGAATTTGTTATGTACCGTTTTGCTTATATTTTAAATATAAATAATAAAAGCTAATCAAAGGGGCGTAATCATTATTTATTTTTGTAACAGTTATTCAACATGACTTACTTGTCCTTTTAATATCTTTTTTTCAGATATATGCATTACACAATTGAATTTATAAACATTTACAAAATTTACAAATATTTACTGAAAGATAACATGAAAATGCTAACACGTCCTGTGTCCAGAATGGAACAGGCTTAATTGCTTGTTTTATCTAATGTTTAATTTCTTAAAAAACCTTTGAGCTTATTACCTGCTTGGTACAAGTCTGCCTTATTCAATGAGTTATACTACATCAGTGATGGGGGAACAGTTTGGTTTGACATTCCAGATGGAACCTTAACAGAATCACTACATAAAACTGTTATTAAATATGGAAGATTTGCTTACTTAGAAGGTAACAAGTTCATGTTGATGTATTTGAGATTATTTATGCTATGACTGTCATTTTAAATAAAATATCTTTAATATTGCCATTGAAATTAATTGTATTAATGTGATTTAAGTTGTAAAAGTTTTGATTTTTCTCTCTTTCTTTGTAGAAACAATAGCCTTTTCACATAGGTCAGGGGTGGGCAAACTATGGCTGTCATAGTATTTTATGCGGCCGTATGCATGTACATGTTGTGATCCTATGTTGATGATAATTTTCTTTGTTTAGAGTTTTCGCTATATTGTTGACATTTTATTCCGACTATTTGATTCGAATCTAGGGATATTAAATTAGTTTTATGGCTCCAGAATATTAGTTAGTGCTGCTTGACCTACAAGCAGATTATGACCTGAAGGAGAATTTGAAGTCATTTCTTTTGCTGGAGTTTTAAGGATGTTTGCTAGCAGCTGCATTTCCACACCTAAAAAACTTCTGCTGCCAAGCTTTTAATGCTGTTTTGGTCCACATACATTTGTGAGCAAGCATTTTTGTATGAAAATAAACAAGTCTTAGAAAAGATTGATGTTGACTGACGCAATTTAAATACAGTCATGCAAATCACAACCAGTAAACGTGGTTCCTTAGTTCAAAAACATTATCCAAAATTGGGAACAGTTACATATTTCTCATTATTTACAATTGTACTCTGTGGTCAGATTGTATGTAAATTAAGTTACTTGGTCTTCATATTTATTATGACAGGAAACTATAAAAAAATTTGAAATAATTATGAATAGTAAAGTCTTATTATCAAATTAGCAACTGATTTAGTTCATATTTTAAAATGTAATGTTTATATTATAAGAGTGTGAATTTGAAACAAAATGACAAATACATGGTTAATATCTTTTATTGGTATTTTCATAAGTTGTAAATTCTAATTGAAGTAGACAAAATATATATGCCACCCGCCCATAACAATCAAGTTCTCAATGTGGCCCTCTGTAGAAAAAGTTTGCCCACCTCTGACATAGATTGTAAATGATTAATGATTGTTATCCATATCCTAGATTTTATATTGATACTGTTAATGCTATATTATTATAAATTTTAAATTGTTAATGCCATTGATACATTATCTTTCACAGGTCAAGAATATCGGATGTTTAATACTTACGATGTCCATCACTATTCATCATTTGCTTTGTTAATGCTTTGGCCGAAGCTTCAACTTTCCTTGCAATATGAATTTGGTATGACTAAATCATAATTAAAACAATTTTTTGAGTAGAATGATTTCTAAGAGCTGGTTAATTAGGTATCTACTATTAGATATACATGTAAATACATATGTATTAGGGTGGTCCAAGAAAAAAAACTTTTGTTTTTGAGATTGCACACCCTGTCATTTGTTTCCTTATATAAAAGTAAACTTGCATGCAAAATTTCATTGAATTCAGACAATAATTACAGGTTGCTCATTAACCATTTATTTTTTGCATGCTGTGTTGCATTTTTACATTCCGTCTCATCTCAGTAATCAATTACAACACAGGTCATTGCGCTAATTATTGTTCATTAATCATTAGGCAGCCACAACAATACACCAAGCAATAAGTAGTCAAGAAATAATCATAATAAGTTGCATAAAACATATTGTCAAGTCTGATTCACTGCTGTTGGGATTATTTCTAATACCATCTTGTTGACAGTCACTTCATAGCCATTTTGGCAGAAGCATTTTTGAAGAGTCAGGAATGCGCTCACGATTGTCTTTGACCACCTGAATCAGTTTTTGCATTTCAGCCTCAGATTTGGTTATTGACTGACTGAAGGTTGTCAACAATGCAATAGAACATTCTGCTGTGTCGTTAACGACTTTTAGGCTTTTCACAACATTGGCTTCTTGTTGAAAATGTGGAATATCGCTCCACTTTTCAGGACCAATGCCATTTAAGAGTGCAACATCCAGTCCAATTGAAAGCAGTGCAGCAGTTGTGGTGGATGATATTAGTTCATGTAGTGGTGTTTGTTTCAGTTGCTCAACATTGGTGGGAGGAAATTGAATTCCTCTGACACTGGCATCAGAACCAGCTTCAATCATTGCCTCCACCATCAATTTCTTTTCAGTGTTTACTACCTTATTTGAGAATAATGCCAGCCAGACCAATTCTGGGCCAAGATACCACAAATGATTTTGTAGTTTTTTTGTGGCAGCAGTTGCAATTTTTTTGTTGATTTCAGAGTACTGATCAATCCTTGTCAACAGTTGTCGATCATTACTTGGTGCATCACTTGGCATAGGACATGAAATCCATGCAGGCACATAAATATTAGTGGCAAATACACACAATTCTGTAAAATTCTTAGTTTCAGATACAGTCAGTTTAAATTCGTCTCTTAACAGAAAAATTTTCAAACAGTATATAACTTTGGCCATCCATCTGGCCAATCAGCTTGGTCATTTGTGCTGTTGTTGTTCTTCTGTGTTTTCTTCACTTTCACTGTTGCTACTGTCAGGTATTTTTGTTATTGATGACTGGGCACTTGCTTTCTTTCAATGCTCTCCTCACATTTTTCTGTCATCTTTTTGTTTACGTTCTTCAGCACGATCTTCCTTCTTTAACAGCTATTTATCAATACCACTCATTTTCATTTGCCTAGTATTCCTCTGGTCCTCCAAAAATACTCTGTCCTCTTGAATTTTGATTAACTGTACAGCTTCTTGGTGAGCAATATCAAATAGTTTACATGTTTTTTCTTCAAAGTTTCTTTTCTCTGAGTCGTTGTGCATCACTTGCTCTTCCTTTATTCTTCTTAATAAGCTGGTATTCTTCAATAACATGTGCATCATATGTTGTTGGAATTCTAGCCTTATTCCATAGTCCCAATATCTGATATGAAGTTAGTCTGGCACTTTCAGAAACTGTTTTCTTTTCTGTATGATGATGATAGCAAAACACTTTCAGTACATCATCAGTTGTGGGCAAGACATTTGCTGGTAGTACATCTTGTAAATGTCCAATAAGCCATACTTCAGTTTTACTGCGAGTCAAACTAGCTTCAACTTTTGGTTTTTCCATGAGTCTCTAATTCTGTACTTTAGTCAGTGCTAAAGTGCTATTGATTCAGAGAAAAATTTTTTTTTCTCCATTCCTTCATGGACCACCCTAATGTATATATTTTCATATGGTTAAAAATGTTTTTTTAACTGTGATTTTCTTAACTTTAACCAGGGGATACTGTAACAGCTGTAGACAAAGAGAGTGTGACATTTCTTATGTCAGGACAAAGGGGGTTAAGGAAAGTTGCTAACTGTATACCTCATGATATTGGAGATCCTGGTAATACTTTTTAAAATTTCACATTGACATTCATAATATATAATAAAAAAAACATTTACTAAGCTGTCTTTCACCTTAAAAAAGTATTATGCAGTTGTTTGTTTTTATTCCGATTTTTTTTAATTTTTAAAATTTTTATAGAGGATGAACCATGGATAAGAATAAATGCTTATAACATCCATCCGACTCATGACTGGAAGGATTTAAATATTAAGTTTGTGCTTCAGGTTTACAGAGACTACAGTGCATTGAAAGATAAAGATTATCTTTTGACAATGTATCCAAAGTGTAAAGTATGTCTGTTTTTTATTAACTGGTTGTATTTTAAAAAAAAAAAATTGAAATACTCTCATATTATTGCATCATTAGTAGTACACTGAAATATTAATGTAATTTTCAGATTCTTATTGACACTTCAAGAAGATGGGATACAGATCAGGATGGTATTATAGACAATGGTGGCTTTGCAGATCAGACTTTTGATGCATGGGATATGACAGGAGCTAGGTGGAATATTGAAATATTTTTATCTTTTCACAATTTGACCCTTTTATCTTTTTGACTCTATAGAATGCTTTACAGTTTCTTCATTATCTCATTTGACACAAAGTTCATGTCCATCTTCCAATCATTTCCATTTCATCCATTTCTGTCTACTTCTACCCTACTAATTGTAATTTTTATTTAATTTTTTTTCACCTTTTTTTTATATCTTACACAAGGGCATCCCCTGAGGGATTTTTTTGTCAATATAAATACCTTCCCCTGATTTAATTAAAAAAGCAATACAATTTTACATAAAACTAAATACAGAATAATTTTTTGTTACACAGTAATAATATTATTTTAAAAGAATTTGTAATAATATTTTTGTTTGAGATATTACCAACTCAATTGGTACGTGTCATCATCATCATTGCCCGTCACTCCTATCGGAGTATGGGCCACCAAAACTAAAGATCTCCAGCGACTTCAGTCCTGAGCCATTCTCTCCAGCTGCTTCCAGCTTAACCCCATCCTGGTGATGCCTGCTTCAAATTCTCACCTCCAGGTGTTTCTTGGCCGGCCTCTCTTTCTTTTTCCTTGAGGATTCCATCTCAATGCTTGCCTAGTGATGTTACTTGCTGGCTTTCTTAATGTGTGGCCTTTCCAGCCCCATCTCCTCTTCCTGATCTCTTCTTCCATTGAAGTCAGGTCATTGTATTTGAAGAACTGTTGGCAGCTGTCGATAAACGTTTGGACTCTCTTAGTGGTGGTCTTCGTAATCCTCCAGGTCTCAGCTCCATACAATAGGACTGACTTTACATTAGTATTAAACAGGCGAATTTTGGTGTTCATGGACTGCTCTTTGGAATTCCAGAAGTTTTTGAGCTGGATTAAGGCGCCTCTTGCTTTTCCGGTCATTACTTTGACATCCGCATCTGTTCCATCCTGGTGATCTACGATGCGACCCAGATTGGTAAAGGACTTCCTCCAGCTGACTTCCATTTAGGGTGACTGCATTTGTGCTGGTGGAGTTAATTTACAGGATCTTGGTTTTAGCTATGTTTATGCTAAGGCTGACCTTTGCAGTGGCATTCACTAGATTTGTTTTGTTGTGTAAGGAGAGCAAGGTCATCTGCAAAGTCCAGGTCGTCCAGCTGTTTTAGCATGGTCCATTGGATTCCATTTCTTCTTTCGCTGTGGATTTCTTCATAATCCAGTCAATAGCCAGTAGGAAAAGGAATGGGGAAAGCAAGCATCCTTGTCTGACTCCTGTTCATACCTGGAAGCTGTCTGTTAGTTGCGTCCATGGATAACTCAGCAGGACATACCCTCATATGATTTCTCGATCAGTTTAACTATTTTTACGGGGACACCATAATGTCGAAGGAGTTTCCAGAGAATCTCTCGATCTACACTGTCTAACGCTTTCTCAAAGTCAATAAAGTTGATGTATAGCATCAAGTTCCACTCCAGGGACTGCTCAACTATGATGCGGAGCATTGCAGTCTGGTTTGTGCATGACCTGTTGTGACGAAAACCTGCCTGTTCGTCTCTCAGCTGTGGGTCGACTGTGTCTTTTGTCCTCTCCAAAAGGACTCGGTTGAAGACTTTGCCTGACACTGATAGCAATGAAATGCCCCTGTAGTTGTTGCAGTCGCTAAGGCACCTTTTTTAGTAAGCTTGATGAGATATCCTTCCTTCCAGTTTGTTGGTATGTCTTCTTCCTCCCATATCCTTTCAAAGAGTGGGTACAACATCTATACTAACATATTGTGGTCTGCCTTTAATGCCTCTTATGGGATGTCATCTGGTCCAGCTGATTTCCCATTCTTTATCAGGGTGATGGCTTTCATGATCTCCTCTTTGGTTGGCTTGTCACAGTTGATTGGCAGATCTGCTATAGCTGGTTCAATGACTGGGGGGTTCAGTGGTGCCGGTCTGTTCAGGAGTTCCTCAAAGTGCTCAGCCCATCTGTTCAACTGTTGATCTAAATCATTAATAGTTTTCCCTTGCTTGTCTTTGACAGGTCTTTCTGGTTTGTTGGTCTTCCCTGAAAGTCTCTTTGTTATGTCATAATATTTTCATGTTTCCACTGTAAGCTGCCTGTTCTGCTTCAGCTGCCAGTCCATCCACATAGTCTTTCTTGTCCTTCCTAATACTTCTCTTCACTTTGCTATGAGCTTCTGCGTATTCTTCTTGTGCCTTGCCTTTAGCTGATCTAATTTTACTGGTTTTGACTGTTGCTTTCTTCTTCCTACTGTCCTCTATCTTATTTAGGGTATCAGTTTTGATCCACGCTTTTTGATGGTGCTTCTTTAGTCCCAGTATATCTTGGCATGCTGATCTTAATGACTCTTTTACTTTCTGCCACTCATTTGATACACTGTACTCCTCTTCCACCAGTTTATGGAGCACTTCATATTTGTTCTCATTCATCATTCCCAGAGCATGTGTGCCCATGACTTGCTCATAACCTGTGTTTTCGGACCCAATCTTTGCATTGAAATCTCCCATGAGGATGGTTACATCCTTTCCGGGGAAGGTCTCAAGTATCTTCTGTATTCTACTGTAGAACTGGTCTTTGTCATCTTCATCCCTGTCGTTTGTTGGTGCGTAACACTGGACTATATTAGTGTGTGGAGCATCAGTCTCATGTCCAGAGTACACCAACATCTCCACTGATAACAGTCATCTCTGTCCAACTTGGGTCCACCTCATCTCGCTAATGCCTAAAATGGTCAGTTTGTTTTTCTTCATCTCTGCTGCTATCTGAGCCATCTTTCCTGACTCATACATGGTCCTGACATTCCATGTGCCGATAGTGGTTTTCCTGGTTGTCAGAAGAGGAGTTGGCTTTGTGGCTTCCTTTCATCACAACTAAGCTTAATGAGTCTTTGTGATGAAGAACCTTCTTCTCCCAGGACTGAAATAGATGTTTTCTCTTTATTTAGTGTTTCTGTAGCAAAGGGTTTTTTAACAGGGTGGGGTTGCTAGCCGCACGCCCAACCCTCCTCCTTTTTCAGCCGGGCTTGGGACAGTCCTTGGCAGAGTTAATTAGTACATGTGCTATTAAAGAATGTTAATTTAAAAAAACTTTATAATGAGCTGATCTAATATTGTTTTAATTGTATCATCCCTACTTTTTCCAGCTTATCAGTGGACTATTGTAATTACATGTATTGTACCTTATATATGTGGATTACCTATAATTATTCTTTTGTAATTTGCTTGTTAATTTGAGTTTCAAACATCATGATTAATTTGTAGTTTTATTAAATTTTGAAATCATTTGTCAGTAAAAAATTTCTCCATTAGATAAAATTTATTTATCTCATTAGTGCATATTGTGGTGGCATGTGGTTAGCAGCTTTGAGAATGATGGTTTCTATGGCTGAAGAACTAAATGAACAAGAAGATAAACTGGAATATCAGTCTATTCTGGATAAAGGAAAAGAATCTTTTACAAAAAAACTTTGGAATGGTAATTTTATTAAATGTTTTATTTCAATCATTCACTTAAAACCAGGAAAATATTTACATTGTCCTGGAAACATCTTTGTGTTTTATTACCCTTGCTTTTGTGTTGATATATTTAAAAAGCTTGTCACAAATAATCAGATTCAATCATGATAAAAAAAAATTTTGCAAGAGCATATAAAATGTAAGATCATTTTGTCAGCATATTTTTTTATAGTTAGTGAATTTTAGACTTCATTGTATTATGGTTGTGAGGTTTTTGTTTTAAAAGTGCTGTGGTAATTCATATTGTCATTTTTTTTATAACAAACCATTTTCTTCTTTGGTAGCATCTCATGTGTTGAGAATGACATTATTTTTCTGTGCACGCTAACTGTGGGTCCTTTTATGGCTTATAAGCCTTATTGCGAAAGCACAGAGATAACCGCAGTGAAGGCAGGGTATCTAGGTGAGTCAGAAACAATGGTTGCCTGGTGTCATCTAGCTGTTGCAGCTTCAAGACAGTGGTTGTGGTTTTCCTCCCACTGGACAGCTGCATGTTTTAAAAGAGCTCGCCATTTGTCTTGAGAAGCATTGGGTTAAGTTCTGCACATTTGATATGTTCGTTGAGGTTATCTTTAAACCTTTTCTTTTGGCAACCTCTTCTTCTGCCTTGGCACTCTTTGGGGATCCATGGGCATTCAACTGCAGGACTATTTTAGCTGCTTCATCATGATCATTGATTCAACACACGCTTTACTGGCCTTTTGAATTCTGGCAAAGATCTCCAGGTCTAAAGAGTTGGCATTTGATATTGTGCTGCCCAGGTACCAGAAGGTGGCAACATGAGCCCATTGGATGCTATCAATGGTGATGCTAGATTGTTGTGTTTCTTACCCAAGTGTCGGCTGGTAGATTACTTCTATCTTGCTAAGACTAAATATTTTTGTCATTTAAGAGAAGCTATTGATTATAGTCTATAGATGGCTCTCTGGATGTGTTAATAGCACTGAGGGCCTCCCTTGATCAATTCTGTGTGGCTTTTAGTTTAGTAGCCATGCAGTGCAGGCCAAATAGTGAGCCATCATGACAGTATCTGATGTAAACACCCATGATCATATCTTGTTTAGCATGAAACTACATTTTGGAAAAGAAACTGAACGGGACAGGCACAAAAACATAGCCTTGTTTTAGACCAATTGAGATGTTGAAATGACTGGATAGTTTGCAGCTTGATTAAATTCTCCTGTAATGTTGTCATGAAACTGTTGGATGAACCTAGTGAACTTAAGTGGGCAGTCATTTTGCCAAGGATTTTGGATACATCCATGTTGTCTTGTATTTGTTGGCCATCCGGAACACAGTATTTGTAATGACGATTTCAAACTCTGCGATTCGCTTAGCAGGAGTGGACAGTTATAATTTACATATCCAACTCAATGCTTCCCCATCACTCCTCTCCACCCATTATGGTCCTGGCCAATATAAGTGTTAAAGTCTCCCAAACGTTCCAGTTTGTTGTTAGGCTGCTCTTAATACAGAAGGCACACAATTTTTGTAAATTAATAACCATTTAGTCATCAGTGAAGGGATAATATAAAATTATGTTGATAGACATTTTAAAATATTGATAAATGCACTGAGAATCAAAATAAATACCATTCCCTCTTAAAATTATTTAGTACTTATAATTATTTAAAATCAAAACACAAAAAGTAAACTTCAATTCTTAGTATTTAAATTTTAGATATATGAAGCATATACATGTATATATCTGCCTCTAACAATGCACTGAAATTTAAAATAGCTTTCAAGTGATTTTACCAAGATGCACTTTTTATGGAATGTATTCAAAGTTTTTTTTCTTTTTGAAATTTAATTTTATATTGATTTTAAGTTTAACTTATATTTAATGCATACAAAATATTTGAATTTTATATCACAACTTAAAAAAAAAGTGCGATGTTATTAATCAATTAAAATCTATCCAACAGGATCATACTACAATTTTGACTGCAGTGAAAGCATTTATCATGACAGTGTAATGGCCGATCAACTTGCTGGGTATTGGTTTCTAAAAGCATCAGACTTAATTGATGAAACTGTGAGTGCATTTCTTTTGGTGAAGAAATTTGTAAACTGTGTCTATAGCATCTTTTAGTGTTGCATTAGAGTCACAGAATTACATAGCCTCATGTGCCTTATTGGTATAAAAAGACATTGTCTGTATTTTTCTGCTATTTATTTGTTCTAAATCATCTATTCATTTTAAATCTTGATGACCATTGCACTGGAGAAGAAAGTTACCTTTTATTTGTACCTTTTATATACAAATGAGCAATATAGCTAATAATGTCCACTTTCCTTTATTTTCCATAATTGATGTTGGGAGCTTCATTTGAATTGGTCTTTCATTCCTTTTAATTAATTGTAACCCAAGCTGGGTTTTTTTTTTTTTTGCAAAGATATATCACGTAATAGTAATATTTTAACTTGTTTATAATTCTTTTAACGCAATTAGTGCTTTTCTATTATTTATCTGGATCTTGGTTATGTGTTTAAAATTTACCTTTCAGGTATTTCCATCAGAAAATGTGAAAAAAGCCCTGTCGACCATTTTTAAAAATAATGTTATGGGATTTAAGAAAGGCTTTATGGGTGCTATCAACAGCACTCGTCCTAATGGAAAGTTAGATCAAAGCTCACCTCAGACAGAAGAATTTTGGGTTGGAGTTACTTATGCCCTAGCTGCAACAATGATTCAGGAGGTAAAGCTCAATATTTTCCATTATGCTTTTATTTTTGTTAGAATGCATGTTTAGCCAACACTGCTAGTGATACATAACTAAATTGTTGCAAAGAATATAGTTTCTTCAAAAAGGATTAAAAAATATCTTTAACTAAATCATTTGTTTTTCAGGGTTTAATTGAAGAAGGATTTCATACAGCTTGTGGAGCATACCATATATGTTGGAATGTCTTAGGTTTACATTTTCAGACTCCAGAGGCTTACACAGCTGATCAGAACTACCGTTCACTCGCTTACATGAGGCCTTTAGCAATATGGGCTATGCAATGGGCTATTCAGAAATTTCATCCACATTTGTTGCCAGTAGTTAAAATGGAGAATGATGATACATTTCAAAGCTCTTTGTGTGACAGCAGGTTTGACAATGATGACACCCTGATGAGCTCTATGTTTGAAAGTAGAACAGAAAATGATGAAATGTTTCAAAGTTCTCTGTATGAAAGCAAATTTGAAGAAAATGAGGAGTACTTGTTAAGTGACATTGGTATAAAGAATTAACATAGTTGAAGATTTTGGCAATGTACTGTATGTATTTGGATTGTACAATTGTGATGGCACTGTATCATTGTGATTGTTTTTTGACACTATTGCACATTGTTGGTCTATGATATTTACGCCCCAATTTATTTTAAGCATAAAAATTCCACATTTTGCCTATATAGGCAATCACATCATATTTATAGAATAACACTTTGTTCATATTCACCTGCTGCATACATTTTTTTATTCATTTGCTCATTAGTACTTTAGCACTTGTAGTACTTAGTATTAGTTTATTATCTTTGTGCTATTTACTCAGATTTTTTTTTCATAGTACATGTATTTTGATTAGAATGTATTTCTGCTGTTTAAGTTATGATATTATACCAGCAGTTTATGATTTTCAAAAATGTCTGTTGGATATACTTGAATAAATTTATACATTGAAAGTCTGTTGGATATACTTGAATAAATGTATACATTGAAAGTTTTATACTGTTTATAAAAATTAGTGCCATATCATTAATAAAAAAAATCTATTCCATACTTCTGTTGCTAACAAAAACATTGATTTTAAATGTTTTGATTACCTGGAGAGCTTGCTTATATGTTGCCATGAAATAGGAAGCATTTAAAAAAAAAATTCAATTAAAAAAATTTTATTCTAAAATTTGTTTACATCAAAGAATTTGCATGATTTAATAAATGTGAATTAAAAACATAAAGAATTTTTTTAATATTGTTAATTTATGTTGTTTTTTTTCAGTTTGCAGTGAATTATCTTATCTTTTTTAAAATCCATTGTCAAACTTGTATCAAATATATACAGAAATGCAATTAAATTTTTTTTACAAAATATATGTATATTGCATTTTGAAGTCTTTCGTCCAAGAAATAATTGCTTTTGATATACATGTATTTTTTGTCTATCTTCACAAAATGGAAAATGCATATTTTTTTTATAGCAGCACTTTTTAAAATTTTTCTTTAAATAAATTTTTTTTGTATTACACAATTTTTAAAAGTAAATTTTATTTTAGAACATGTTTTCTTTGCACCTGCATTGTACTTTTGAGTTTCCATCAATGACAATACTTCTGATTACTTTGAAAGGAATCGTCAGTTCTTGTTTGAAAGGTATAAAAATGTATTGATATGATCAATGAATCAGAGTTGGAATTTATGACTCACTTTGAGGTTTTGGTATTTTACCAACTGACACATTCTAAAAAGGAAAGGAATTAAATGCTCTGAATCAGTCAAGCTTCAAATAAACAATTGTGTGATTAGCATTTATGATTTCAAAACAGTCTATCCATCCATACACAAAAATACTTAATCAAGAAAATCCAGCAACAATTTTGGATGTCTTTATTTATTTAATGGAATGAATTTTTTTTTTCAGCTCAAATTTCAACATATTTATAATAAAAATCGGTAAATAATTTCCACTTTTAAAAAAATTAAATCTGATATACAAATAGTTAAACTTGTTTGGGAAATATTTTTAATTATTTGTGTGAAACTTTATTTTAGATCTTTCAAGTTCACTAGAGTTAATATGAGTCTAGTAATGAAAGTTGGATAATTTGAATGCTAATAAAAATGCAGAATTATAATATGTAATATTTTTGATAATATTAATTGTTTTGTTTTTTTCCTTACCAAGCCTCAAGATATTATACTGAATCCTTTAAATTTCAAAATGTAAACCATATGGAAGATGAAGAATTGCAGATATACTTTAAAACAAACATAATGAAAAACCTGATAATAATTGTAAGAAAAACTAAATAAATGTATAGGTACCATAAAAAAAAAACAGAATACTTGCAGGACACTTACAAGCAGTGTACATTGTGCATTATCACATAACTTTTAGATAAGTAAGGCAGGTCCTGCTTCACTTACTTCAGATTAAGAAAAACCTGTATAAGTCTTTATTATATTATACATTTTAGAGTTGACTTTAATTTAGTGCATTAAGTGATAAAATGTATAATTACTTGTTGCATAAAATCACTTAAGCTAAGAATTAGTTATCACTATATCAGGACTTATTTTCCACAGGTTGGGAACAAACATATTTAAAAATAATTCTTATGAAGACAGCCATTCTTGGAATGCAGATCTGTGAATAATAAGCTGCCTACATATTTCAACAATAATAAAAAAAACTTATTAAAAAAATTACATAATAAATATCTACATACATTTTTGGTATTGATTGAAAATATTTTTTGAAATGTAGTTTTCAACATGCATCATACTTAAAAAAAAAGGGACATTCAAATATAGTTGTATTGAATATTTTAAATTCTAAACAAAGCAACAAAGCAAACCTTCTGTGATTTTGCTAGGTCCAATTTAAAGAGCACAGCAATACAATTTGTAATTTGAACCAAAATTACTAAAAAAAATATTTGTTTTGCAATTTCTTTGCAATATGAAATGTCATAACTGAATACATGTGTTAGTTTTAGTTACATAATTAAATGTAATTCATTTATACAAATTTATTATTATTTTCTTCATATAAAAGGCAAAGAAGAAATCTTCAGCTTAAAAGCGATAGGTAGAAATATTTTTCAGCCAGACATGAAAGGTGCAATATATGGACAAAATTTTCAATCGTGTACTGCATTGTTGTCAAAGTACATGTATATTGTTAAATTTGCAAAAGGTTATTACTTTGTACAATAAGCATTCATGTGGCACCAATTTTAATAAAATATGTTTTGGTAAATTATTTTAATGAGAGAAATCTAGAAATATGTAATTTTTATATACCAAAAAATTCATTTTGTGATACATAATGCTAATAAAACATAAAGTAACAAAATGTACAGCAGGCCTAAGCAATATGTTTATTGTATGTTAAACCATCCAATCAATAGCCAGCAGTCGAGTCGCTGACTGTAAATAAAATGTTACTAGATATATTTGCCTTTTTAGTTGATCCCATTGGTCTTTGCCATTCTCTATGTTATACATGATTTCCGCAATGCCAGGAAAAAAAGACTCCTTATTCAACTCAGAATTACTTTGAGTAAAAAATATATTTCTGGAAGAAAAAAATATTCAATTTATAGAGTAATTTTATGAGTACTATAAATAATATAAAATACAAAAAAGAACACTTACTTAATATGTGGCTGATCTAGCAAGCCTTCTGGAATTAAAAAAGCTCTTTCTAGTTGAAATATTTGATCATTACGCATTCGAAGTCTTATAGGCCTAGAAATAAACATTATTTTGAAAAAACATACAAGCATCAAGTTTGGCAATAAGAATTAACCTACAATAAATTATACAAATAGTAGGCTACTGAATACATTGTAATTGTTTTTAAACACTTCCAAGCAAAAGACGCAAAAGTAATAATAGTTAAATATTTCATAAGAAACTTATAAATGTTTTGAAAAATAGGTATATCAGTACATCATCTTATAATGAAAATGATATTTTTTTATTTCAAGTTTTTTTGTATTATGTTAAGATAATAAGCATGTTAACTTACTGTTTATCTAGTTCCTTTTCAGTAGATAAATGATTTTCGAAATTAATTGTTGCTTCTGTGAAATTCATAGATGCAGACACTAATTGCTCTAAAATTGAAAATGTTTGTGCATTTGAAATAAATACATGCATAATCAATACAAACAACATGAAAATATATGGTACTGTGAAATGTCAGCTTTTTAATACTAAAAAAATTACAACAAAGAATATTACCAAAATTAACATTATTCTGAATCCATACTTCTTCATATCTTTGTACTAAATCTGTGATGAAATACTCAACTGCAGCAGAGAATCTTGTGACTTTCATTGGAAGCAGAGGAACATTTGCCAAGTAACTATTTTGGGTGCAAGATATGTAATTTAAAATATATCAAAATAACAAATATGGAAAAAAATGTTGAAGCTTTCTGATATCTTATTCTTAAAAGCATACTTGTCATTTACTCTATAATAGTAAATCACTTCATGATACATGCAATATTCAAAAGTCAGTCACTGGAATTACCAGCATATCACAAACAGAAAATAATTCCTTATACCAAGATTAATTATCAGATTCAGGAGATTGCAAAACTAATGAATTGTTTAAAAAGTCAACATGTAAAATCTATGAGGTTTTAGCTTGTATTAAGTAAAGCCTTACTTATGTCAGCTCTGCTAATTACTTCTTAAACTTTACAGATTTTTAGTGCCAGAAGTATTTAATTGCTTTAGCAGATTCAAATGGAAAAAAAAAGATACACATGTTCAGAAAAATATATTCAAGTATAGATTTATCTTACTTAGATAACAGAATCCAAAACTGTGTCATCACTCTTGTATATTTCAATCCAGGATCATGAAAATGTTCATACGAAAAGAAGTTATCATATGCTGAATGATGTAAAGGATATTGTTTAATAGGGTATTTTTGCTGTAAAAAAAAGTTTCAAATTATATATTTTCAACAAATATTCATAATTATTAAAACATTTCAATTTTAATGTATATTACATTTTTATAATTCACTCAGTGATTGGTAACATTAAACTCATTAAATTTATTTTTTAAATTTGTAAGTTTAATCATGACTTGCCAAATTAAAGATAAAATTAATATCAGCACATGAAACTCCAGCATGTTGATAAAAGACTTCATGATCACTTCCAGACCAAAGTGCATATGTTACACTGTAATAAAATACAATAAATTGCTCATAACTTTATCATTTTTATTATTATTAGACTTTTTAAGAATTTTTTTTTAGAAAATTAATCATTACCTAGGTTCTTTTTTATTTGAAGTACCATTTTTTGAATGTGAAAGCCATAAATCATAAAGAGTTTTAAAATCTTTGCTGGGGCTAGGTACCTAGGAAGATAAAAATATATAATTGAATACATTTTATGAGATTTAAGTTAATAAAATGTTTATAGAATTGAAAAAAAAAAACAAGTCAAAATATTTTTCTTAAAGAAAACAAATTTTACTAATACCTGTTGTGCAGCAGTATAAATTGCATCCTGCAGTAGAGGGCTTGTGATAACTTCAAAAGTGAAGTTTCCTTGAACGAGCATGTCAACATTTAAATATGCCACAGCTCTATCTTTGATAATTTTCAAATTCTCCTACATTAAATACCATCGAAAATTATTATAGACTGAAATATGATTTGTATAAATGTCTTGGAAATATTAGTAATCTTAATACTTGTGTATAGTCAGTAAGTTAATAATAATATTAAACAATAAGTCCATTCAACTGTACCTCCACCCACTCAGTTGAACCTATGAAACCTGGTTCTGATGCATCCCAGCTACAAAATATTAATGTTCTTCTGGGTCGATAGCCTAAGAAAGTTAAAAAATATTTCATCAAGCTAATTTTCTAGGTTTCCAAATTCAGCTTTTTTGTATGCTATCATAATAAAAAATAACACATTTTAATTTTACACCTTTTGCAAGAAGACGACCAAAAATTTCAACTACTTGCAATAAGGCTGCATTTCCAGCTTGTGGATCTGTTGAACCATACACCCAAGCATCATGATGGTTACCAAGTATAATATACCTATCTGAGAAGGAAATAAAAAATAAAAAAAAAAATCAGCTAGTAGACATCCATCAAAGTTCACTACAAAAATGTTAATAAAAGAGCTACAAAAATAATAATAATCTCATGTGAGATAAAAAAAAATACTCATTCCAAAAAAGGGAATGTCAGACATTGGCCAGTTAGCAAACATTGGTCATAACATACACATTCTTCCACTAACTTTTCTTGTGCATATGAAGGGAGACAACTTGCTTTTGAATTATTCTGAAGTACTTAGGGAAGCAAAATAAATTTTGAATTAAGGCAGTCCTTTTCTAGATACTTTATAAATCCACTCTACACCTGAAATAATGACTTTGTGGACTAAAAGGTAGGCCACACTGTCATGGGGGTGTCAGAAAATGGCTGTAAGACAGGAACATCACAAGTTTACACAGGAAATCAACCTTGGATGCAGAATTGTCTTTTATTTTAAGTAAGAGTCCTGGCAGGAGTCTAGAAAAATTATTTTCTTTAGCCAATCAAAGGACAGTGAGGAAGTACTTAAGAAAATAAACTGCTGATGCATTAGTCTCAGCATTCACCCATTTATTGAAGTCATTAGCAAGAAGTTGATTTATTAACCGTAATATCTTAGTTACCAGAGAATCAAACGAAGCCTAATTCCTTTGTTCAAAATTACTTTTTTCAAGCAAGCAGCCTTTGTTGAGAATAAAATGATCAATGTTTGAGTAAATAAAAGCTTATGGTGACAGAATATTACAAATTTAAGGTTAGATGAAAAGGGTATAATATGCATAGACTTTCTTCAGACACAGCCAAAAAAACACAATTATCTGAAAAAAATCTCAAACATAAAATAAAAATATTTCTTATTCACAAAATTCATCATACCTGGCTCTTCACTACCCTTAATTATGCCAATAACATTTTTAACTATCCGTTTGTCAAGGTAATTATTAACTGTGAGTTTTACAGCACTGCAAACGAAAAAAAGAATGTGTTAAAAAAAAATTTTAAACATAAAATTGATTAATGAATTTCAAACCTTTTAGCGCAGTAATAAACAAAGAAAATAAAAAAATTGGTCAATGATTTTCTTACATTTCTGAATTTTCAAAACCAGGTCCGATTTTATAGTCTACTGGTAAAGCTCCATGCCAACTTTCTGGTGAAACAGTACCACTTAAATTTCTAATAGTAAAACATACAAAGATTTTTTATAAAGGGTTCAATAATATGCTTTTATATTAATCATTAAATTTGTTTAAAATGTAATACATATTAATCATTAGTATTTTTCCACTCAGATTTATTTATAGAAATTGGTAAGAAAATAAAAGAAAAGAAAATGCTGTAAAATACTACTTGATGGTCTACAACTTTATGTACTAACCTCAACAAATGTATTGCATCACCATAACTAATAGGCTGGCATGGAATTCTTGGCAAAACTTGTTTTGAATTTTCAATATGATATGCATTATCTAGCAAATAATAATAGATTTTTTTCATTATTTTGAAAATTAGCTTTACAAAAAGAAATGGAAGTTAATAAAAAAAAAAATTCAGAAATAAACATTCAACTAAAAATAAAAAAGAATTTTCAGTTATGATTAACTGAGAAATAAGAAAGTAAAGATGTGCAGAGGCACAACTAGACCAAACTTTCAGGGGGGAGGGGCAAAAAATCACTTGTATTAAACATCATGAGGTACAACTTACTTACATGTGACTAATTTTGGTCTAATCTTATAATTTTTTTTATTTCGGCCACTGAAGATGTGTGCATGCAGACAAGAAGTTAATTGTGAAATAATCAAAATAGAACTAATTCATCATGAAAAAGAATGAGATGTAAAACTATAAAAATCATAATATTTGTTTTTGGTTAAAATATAAAGTATGACTGATGGATGTTTTAATGAGGTGAACATAACTAAGCTTCATAGTTATGGTTAATCAAGAAGTTATAAAAGAATTTTTTTTTTAATTTAAGATTATTAGTAAATTTAACTTTATAAAGAAATTGTACACTAAAAATCCACCTTTTTTTTCCATCATTAAAGTTAACCATTAATCACAACCTTAATTTGTTTAAAGACATCTCTTTTTATAATTTTAAGAATTAAAAATTAAACAGAAAGCTTTATACTGAATTTTGTCATTTAAAAAAAAAGTAATTAAAAACCAAATGAAAAGGCATAGAAGGTTTTCTAGTAAAAGCCCTGTAACATCCAGAAACCTTTGAATCCTAAAATATACCAACAACAAGAACATAACTATTAATTATCATAATGGTTTGACAAGTTTCATTTGAAAGAAAAATTAATCATCGAAATGTAAAAAAAAGAGGACATTTTCTTACTTGATGAAGGATAACCTGGGGTTTCTGGATCACCATAGTTTATATATACAGTATCCCTCTGTATGCCACTTTTGGGTAACCACCATGAATCAGGATAAGCTGTCTCAGATCCCTGATCTTCTGAGCCTGCGTTGACATTAGCAGGATCAGAATAGAGAATAACTCCACTAGAATTGTACATTTCTGCATTGTAAACCTGTATGATGAAGTGATATACAATAATAATTGCATTTAATTATAGCAAAGTTTTCCTATTTAAAAAAGATAACACAATTGCAGTGATTAAGAAAAACACACCTTCTTTGCACTGGAAATTTTCCCGGATCGTGCCATTACAATCTTGTTTGTTAAGTTTAAGCTTAGATTGGTAGCTAAAAACTGAAAATCTTCAATTGTCCCATAATTGACATACACAATGTCTCCCTTATGAAATAGATACCAAATGTAAAAAAAAAAATAAGTTAAGTGTATAACAGTTGCAATTTGAATAAATGAAATGGAGTATTTCTAAACTGAATGATCAAAATGTTATTTTTCACCAGAGCTATGAAAAATACTAGTTGCTCTACACAGGTCTAATGCTCTCTTTTTTTATTTACAATATATTTTTAATAAGAGCCAGGGAAAAGAAATTACACTATTTTTATCATCATGGAGGTAATATAAAATACCACGTTAATTGCTTCCTGAGCCATAATTTAAAAATACTTAGCAGTCAAATTTACAGCATGTAAAAAAAAAAGATCTGATGAGCAACATTGGAAAATAAAATTTTTTACCTAACTAGTCTCATAAGCATAAATCATGAAAAGGTTATCACTTAGGATAAACAGGCCTTAAATAACACTCAAATCACTGCTATAGTTTTACAAAAGCGAGTTGTGTCAAAGTTACCAATAAACTATATGATTTACAGAATCACTAAAGCATTTGCAGAGGAGCAGTAGAAAACATTATCCTTGTCTATACCATAATGGTGGCTAAAATTTTGTTAATAATTTCTAAAATATGTAATGATTACTTCATTTCTAATGAAAAAAATAGTCAGATCCTACTCTATCATGAACTATAGTTGAATGAATATGAGTTCATACATTATTTATTTTCTCAATACATTTGTATATTCAATGAATACAGATAAAAATACAGATCCTACTTAAAGTACCATAAAATTTCCAGGAGGTGAAAAAGCACTATAACTTATGACACTTATGTTCTTGTCCTCTGCTCTTAATCCTGGCTCATAGGTTTTCAAACTGAACAAAATTTCTCCAGTTGTTCGGTTAACAAGTTCAACCTAGAATGAGATTTAAAGAAAAACTATTAACAGAAATGATGCTTTATGAGTAGCTGTTAGTCACATTTTTGACATGGATGTGTTTAGCCTAATGCCAACACTTAAGTACCATAGACCCTCCAGAGTAGAAATAAATATGTGTATTGTAATAGTGACACCCAGTGCAAATTATGAAAATGTTTCACCATTCCTTTTCTAATAATCACTAAATTAGTGAAGCCTCCCCTAGCTGACGGCAATAGAAGTGCCCCCCTCCTCCCCCAGATGCGTTACTGCATAAAATAATAATGCTCTTAAAAGTTTAAATGAGTAACTGATGCACCGAAGTGGAGAAGATATTAGAGGGAGAGAATCAGGCCCATATCCAAATCATCGAGAGGATTATTCATAGATTTGTACAGCTCTACAAAGGAATCTCCCATTTGTCTCTTCGCTGCATACAAATGATAGAGCGGCTTGCTCATTTAAATAATGTAATTTGTTTACGTTGTCTATCAGAGAAAGGGGGGTTTACCAAGAAAATAAAGTGTAGGGGGAAAGTTCGATTGGGCTTTCACATGAAGAAGTGGACCTAGGGGGGCGGAGGGGTCCACTGGGGACTTTTATATTTTAGGCGAGAGGCAAAATGATAGATTAAATGAAATACCTCAATGAGAGGGCGGCAAAATGTCCCGGGAACCACATGAAGAAGAGTAACATAATCAGAGGGTTTTTATTTTTTCGGAAACCACTTTTTAAAAATCTTAGCAATTTTCTAACCTGCTAAATATGATAACTGCCCAAATTTTCATTAATAGAACAATAATTTATTTTAGAACCAGCTTTTAGTAGATAACGTTTAGTTCTGTAATAATTTTATACTCGTAATGCAAATGTTTATACCTTATTAGGATTGCTTTGGTTAGGAAATGATAGCAGAACATTATATGTAGATAAGTGAACTTTATCTAGACCGCTTGAAAGCCACATGCCTTTGATTATATCAGCCAGTTCAGCATTTGACTCAGTACCTGCCAATCGAACTTTAGAACTGAAATTTCTGGGGAGGGGAGAGAGAACAAAAATTACTACACCTGAACTTTTCAAGCTGTTAGTAGGGTAGATTAATTCATTTTTTTTAAAACATTTATTGTATTTCATTTAAAGGGGAAAGAAAAATGCAAATAAACTCTTACTGGATCAAGTTTTGTAAAGACTTAACGTCTACACTTTGGATTATAAACTGTGTAGGATCGAATCTGAAAAAGACAACACAATGCAAGAAAGGACTGAAAAAAGATACACATTTCTAACAAGCAAACCCACTACAATATTCTAACAGATCATTAGATGGAGCAATGAAGACACAATATGTACGCAGGGCCGTTCTTATGGATAGCCAAAAAAATGCTGCTGCTTACAAACCCCAATGTTTAGGGCGAGGGAGGTGGGTGTTTCTGGACATTGAATTTGCCATCCACAAGGTACGGCAATCTGTGTACTTGTTATGTACACCGGGCTAAAATGATTGATAATTGGGCATTGTTGGAAGGGAAAGGGGGAGGGCTGTGGTTTTTAAAGACTATTAGGGGCCTAATATTTGTAAGTGGAAAAATTAACCGCGTTTTTTGTCTTAGGCCCCCATGGGCCCGTCCCCTTATTAATTTTGCCAAGGGCCCCCAAATATACCATGGCCTAGGGTTGCAAATGTACATTTGCCGAGAGCTCCAAAGTGTAGCTTATCCTAGCGACCCCAAATGCACCTTTGCTTAGGACCCCTAGAAATGGAGGAACGGCTCTGTCTATGTGATAAACGTAATTTACTTCCTTGTATTTATGGTCAGACATGTAATGATTCTTGGACTATTAGCCTACTTCTATATATATATATATATAAAAGGAACAGGTTGACGACCTGGGAACTTTCCCATGTCCATATTTTTAAAAAAAATTATGATTTGTTCATAACATTGATTCTTTAGCATTTGTAAATATACTAGGGCAATTTTAAGTGTTAACAAAAACTGAAAATAAAATCAGCATAATATGTTTGGAAGGTTTATATGTCACATGCTAACACCAAGGATGTTAACATTTCAAACATGTAACACAAGGGGGAGAGGGGTAGTCAACCTGAAGCACCTGTAAGTATCAGGTGTTTTTTTTTTTCTTCTGGTCTTGCCGTTTATTCAGCTTATAATAAGTTAAGAAATGTTAAAGCTGGCTAGGCATTTCAGCCACACAGTTCATTAAAAAAAATTCTTGACTACTTGACACGATTTTACTTCCCGACAGCTCCCTAGGCTATTTTAAGAAAGTCTAAGAAATGTATTTTATTGATTTCGTATAATAAACTGACAGTCCGACGAGAAATGGCTGGCAGTGTGTTCCAATTATAAAACTAAGCTTAAATTATTGTTGACTGTTTCCTCAATGAATACGACTAGTTTTGTATCACAGTCTCGATGACCCAGAAAGTCAGGCAATGTCAAGAAATGTGACGCTCAATTTTAGACTCATAAAGCATTTATAAATTACTCACAAAACACTTCTGATAGTTTTCTACTGCGAAAGGAGTCAACCATTTATTACGTCAACAAAATAGGGGCTGGAGCCGTGTAAAAAAAATGTTATTATTAGCACCACAACATTTAAGCGTAATTACAGTGTAGAATGTTTCAAAAGTTTATATTGTCCAATTAGGGGACGAATGGCCGAGAAGTGTTCGTGGCTTTTGACCTGAGAGTCATGGGCTCGAACCGCTCGATCTCCAGTGAGAAGTGACCAGGATGTTTGCTTTCATGATGAACGTTCCCTTCATGTCTTTCGTAATGCTTCCATGACCACTTTGGTGGTGGGGAGGAAAGAAGGGTACTGTTCAGACAGTTCCACTTGTGGTTTATATGATCTAAAAGATACACACCTAATATGTACAATGGCTTGGCTGATAGTAAATTTTTTTTTAACTTAGGCCTATATCGCCTACATTTGTATTTGGGTAGGGCTAGTGGGTTAAAAATTTGACATAATTTTACTGGGAGGGAGAGGGGCATAGAAAGTTTGAAGCTTATTGATATGGGCAGGGGCGCCGAGAGCCAACAAGGGCTCCAGGGTAGGACATCATTGCCGGGCCCTTAATAAACAATAAGTCGTGACAAAATTGACATGGTCGGGGCGGCCGGGCCCCCTTACAGAAGCGGGCCCCCTGCTAATGACCCCCCTGACAACCCCTCTCGGCGTGCCTGGATATGGGGGGAGGAGGGGGAGTCACTAAAAGCTGCTAAAATTTGTTGACATAATAAATGGGTGACACAAAAATAGGTTTCGTTTCATCCACCTCATACAGTGTAGAATGTTTAACATTAAAATTATGATTTGATCTCTAGAAAATGTGCTTTTCAGTCAATTTTTATGAGCAGTTGTCGGTGAAGGGGGGTAGGTTACAGCTTACAGGCTGCCGCCAGGAGACTTTTTACTTCTGAACGACCCATGGCAATAATTGAAAAATCACCCCCCTTACATTCAATTTACTTTCTGGTCAGTTTATAGTAAATTATGTAGCATGTAGCACATAAAAAAACATGTGTCCAATATAACCTCCAGCTTAGTTGCTGGAAGAAGAGGATTAAAGTCGGTTTGGGCGCAGAAGAAAATATTTTGGACTACTTTAAAAAAAAGAGGAAAAGAACAAATATTATTTCTAGTGTAAAGTTGCCTTTTTTGTGGGGCTCTTCCTCATTCACAGTGGCGTCATTCATTTGGGAAGGGGGGGTTAGGGGGGCCGTGGATTCTTAAAATAATTAAATTAATTGGTTAAATCAATGGATTTTGATGACTTAACTGATGGAAAAATGAAAACCAGACGCTATTTGCTCCCCCCCCCCCCAACATTTTTTGCCCCCCCCCCCCCAACATTTTGGTGAAATGACGCCACTGCTCATTCAGGGCTCACCGTAGGTGCGTCTCTAATTGCTTGAAATTAGAAATATTATTACTACTAAATGTTGCCATTATTATGGCTTTTGTTCACATATCTATTATAAAACTAGTGAATGAGTCCAGAAATTTGTTTATTAATTGTCAGAAAGACGTATAACGTTGCATAAAAAAATTAAAACTAAAGCAGCTCACCTTTCAGGGGGAGGTGTCGAAGGAGCTGAGTGCTGGTCGCCCTCGTGACCGAAAAAACCAATCAGAATACCAACCAAGAAAAACATGGCACCGATGACACAAGCGCCTATCACAAATTTTTTGCTGCCTTTTTTTCTCTTGACCAAAAGTTCATCTGCATTCATTGATTCAATAGAATCGAACCTGGTAGAAAAGTAGTTATGATACTTTGATGTTTAAAGTTAATAGCAGACTAATGACATTATATAGTTCAGACATTTCCCTCCCTAACTGTAATAATATTTTATTTATCTAACGCTAGAAAATAGTTTAGTCATTGATATTTGAAAATTTTAATTTAATGACAGGTTTTAGGAGCCGTGGCGTAGCGGGGTGGGGGGGGGGCAAAGGGGCATCATGCCCCGGGCGCTAATCACAAAAGGAAGCCAAATGGTATAGGCTATTTTACATATAATATTATATGGTTTTTGAAGGGGAGGGGCTTAAAAAAGGGGGGCGGTCCGCCCGGATGGATCTTAATCTGTTGCCACAGGAGGCAGCAACCGCCTAGCTTAAATGCACTGATGTCTCAGAATCCGAACCTAATCTTTATGGAATTCAATATCGTTCAGGTCTCAAATCAGGTTTTTCCCCTTACAGTAATATAATTTTATAATTTGGATGTAAGCGTTGCTTAATACCCCCCCCCCCTCCGGAAAAAAAAAACTGAGAATCTCAGCTTGAGACGTTTCTGGGAATAGCTTAAAATTCAAATTTTCGAGTTTGGATTCTTTTTTTTTTTTGTGTTCCTTTTTTTAATTAAAAGAGGAACACAAAAAAAGGTTCATTAAAATAAAATGTAGGCCTATGTGCTTTTGGTCCCTAATAAAACGAACAGCATGACTGATCAGTAACAGAAAACGATCTTGTTTTGTCAACATATCGGTGTTGCTGAATGAAAATGATCAACTAGTCCAGATATAACTTTAAATGTAGTTTTCAATATTGAAGGAAAATATCCACTTACCCTCTCATCATTTTCATGGATTTCAATAATATCTTCCTGAAGAAAAATGTTAGTAAAGCTCTGTGGTAGAAACATAAAATATTAAATGGGATAGGGAAGGGGGTGAAGAGATAAATCTAGAAGTAGTTTAAATGGTAGGCCTACTACTAATAATAAAAAGAAGACGAGCGATAACAGCCAGATGAAGTTAAATTTCAACTTCTCAAATTTCTATTTTTATCATAAAGGTCCCCCACATGGACTGTGACGTGGCTGTAGAAACTGGGCGCAGTATTATGAAGGGCCCGATGCGGGGCATTTACTCGTTGTTGAAGAGTGAAAGTGGTGCCCGCCTAAACATCTAATACGTTTTAGCTCTTGCACTCTATTTTGCTTGTAGTGGCCAGAGAACGTTGCTCTCACTTTGTAATACTCATTGTCAGTGCTTTTTTTTTGTGCCAGTACGCACCGGTACGGCGTACAGGCACCTTTTTCAATGTGGGTAAAAAAATTATTACTTTTCTTGTATTTTAACGTTTATTATTAATTTATAATATTATTAATTTGTCAAAATTTAATTATCTTAAAATAGTATCTTTGCAAGTTGTGATTTAGCTTGCATCGAGGTGCGAACTGGTAGTTAAAAGTTAGGCAATCCATTACTGAGTACCGGCACCTATTTTTTTTTTTTTTTACAAAAAAAGCACTACTCATTGTTAATATGAAACACTAATGTAATACACTCTTGGTGTATAAAGTTACACCAACAACAATGTGAATTGTGCAGCCTGGGGCAAACCAAATTTTTTTATCCCTTCGGAACGACATATATGCCCTGACTACGAATTCACTGAAAAGGTTCTGGTATAAGTCTATCTATCGAAACAGTATTGAACACGCCAGCACTGCCATCTCGTGCCAAAGCGGTATCTTGAGAAGACTGTGTAAAACTGCTAATGCAAATAATAAAAAGATACGTTAATATCAAATACATGATTTGAGGTGCCGGGATGTAATAGATGGGTTTCTCTCAGTCAGCTAAATCATCTCGGTCCTTGATAAGGTGGAGACGGCAGAAAATCCCCCACATTACCTCCTGTTCAGGACAGGTGTGAGGTTTGATATACCAGGTCAGAACCGCGTGACTGAGAGAGTAGAGAATATTGATGAGACAGCCAGATTACGATTGGGTGGGAATTCCAGTCAGAAGAAAAAAAAATAACTATGAGTATGAGTTGTTTAATTCAATAACTCTGGTCTGGACACAAAAATATTGCATTGATAACAACTTTTAAATCATCTTTATCGTCTGTAAGTTACGAGTTCGCATACCATCGACTCCAGTAACTTACATCGTACCTCTTCCATGGTACTTCTGCTAAAGGGGTGAGTAAAGAAGGGCACCACAAACACAAAAACTGTCCAATGAATGATTGTGTAGTATCAAGAGACAAACAACTGTCCAATGAATGATTGTGTAGTATCAAGAGACAAACAACTGTCCAATGAATGATTGTGTAGTATCAAGAGAAAGACATCTAATACAGGGGCTACAATGATAAACTAGTATTTAAAAAATAAAGTTCTTTTTTTTAAAATCATAATAAAACGAATTCCTTTTTTTCTGTTAGCAGTTATGCAAAAAAAAAAAATAATAGATAAAAGCAGCCTCCAAATATTTATACTTTGCGAAATAGAATCTAAGATAAACTGAAACACGATGACTTTTTTTTTCGGTACACATATTTAAATGTTAACAGTTAACATCTTTCACTGTTTCGGTATATTTAAAACAACACCAAGTCTGGTTGAATTCCATGTTACTGTTAGTGTTATAAATGCTTTAATATTCAACGAACTGTTAAAAAATAATGTCACAACTTGTCAGCCAATTTTTGTCAGCTTAAAATAATTGCAATGGGGTATGCACGAAGTGTTATCTTTACACACATAATGAAGCAATCACAATTTCTAGGCCTACTGAGCAATAACATTTCCATGGGGAAGAACATTGCCATTATGGTGCTATGGGACAGATAGTGCGTTTTACTCTTGACTATAAAACAGCGTTTCTATAAACGTTTTTAGTGATACGATAACAAATAGGCAAACAAATTAAGTAATAGTTAAAACAACAATGCCAGAAATCAATACGTTGATTTCCTGTAAGAGTTAAAAAGATGATGTTGTTTCCTTTATCAATGAGTCGAAGTGTGGGGGGAGTTTCTTATCAAATTATAATCTATACACATTTAACACAGCCACCTTTAACAACAGTCCAAATAATTTTAAAGCCGTTGATTAAAAAAAAACTGATGGTGAATAGTTATAAACTATTAAAAACTTACCATCAATATTTAGCACCAATACGTGGTAGAGTGTTAACTATCAAACAGGTGAACGCATCAAATATCGTGATGCTGAGGAAGAAACAAGGCCAAGTCAAAATCGATAGTCTACCCCCCCACACCAACTCGTTCCCGCCCACCCTCCGACATCGGTCTCAGAATTCCCGACAATGGCGGATCAATAATTAACTGGTGAGCTAAATTTCTGAAATTGTATCTCGTGATGTAGAGTCAAAGATAACAACATCGATCACACGCCAAGTTAACATCAACCATCAGCAACGAGAATTGTAAATTACTGGTTATACATTATTGTACTTGAAGATGAAAAATGTTACTTTATTTTTTTTTATAAACCTACTTTAGATATTTAGAGGGACGGGTGGCCGAGTGCTGTGGGGTGTTGATCTGAGAGTCCTGGGTTCGATCCTCAGTGAGAAGCAAGGGAATTTTTCCAGGTTCTGGTAAAAAGATGGTTCCAAGTCCTTCAAGTTCACCCAGCCCAAAATGGCTATTTGACTCATGGTAGGCATGCCCGTAGCGTGAGGGGTGGGCCTGGGGGCCGGGCCCCCATGCGTTTTGTCTGGCCCCTCTCTGCTTGTTCTCTCTGCTTAGTAACATTTATTCCCTGCCCCCCCGGCTATTGGCCTGGCCCCTGCTGTAGAATGCCTGGCTCCTGCTGTAAAATGCCTGGCCCCAGCTGTAGAATTTTCACGCTACGGGGCTGATGGTAAGGAAGAAAAGAGAGCTGGGAGTTGTGCTAACCATGAGATGCCTTAATATGCTGAGGTATATTACAGAAACCGATGAATTTTGCACTTAATCTTCCCCGATGGACCATAAGGGCTAAGGGAACTTTTTTTTAACCTTACATATTTCCATTAAATTATATGACGATGTATGCATACTACATGGACTTTCTTATAGGCTACATCTGATGCAGACTGAACTTCGGCCGCAAGTTTGGGCCCTTAATTTGCCCCCCCCCCATACTTTTTTCTAATGGTATCAATTTTGGTTTCGTATGCTAAATTTTAATCGCACTAATATTTCATGAATCTTTTATATATTCACAAATGATTAAAGTGTATTCTCCCGTGTCTCTGCCTTTTAGGGGCTAAAAATTTACTTCAGCACCCGGGGCCTCGGCTGACATTAATCCCCCTCTTGAGTACCCTTAGCTGGGGGAGGGCATGCAGTTCCGTAACACAATGAAAAAACAAACACTTCAGGAGCTGCCCGATGACACTTAAAACCGTTGTTAGATTATTTGGTACATGTCTACACCAATTAGTGATTTTGGGCTACATGCCAAGAGAAACGTAATTATCACTAAACCTGGTCTAGATAAAGAATTTTTTTTTCCTTTACAAGGGTTTAGGATAACAGTTCGTCCATTAATTACGTCAACATCTTAGGGGGCGAGGGAAGAAGGGTCTGAAAAAGACTGGCAGTTGTTGACCTGGGGTTGAGGCGTGAGGATTTTTCAACGTCAACAATATAATTTTTTTTTTTTTGGAAAATAACCTCTATGAGTTGTTTGAATAATACAATGTTATGTTGTAGCCTAGCTGATCATAAAATGAACTTAAGGCAAATATCATTCTCAGACCAATGAAATAAATTGCTGATGTCTAAAATTTTAACAGGGCGTTTTTTATATGAATTTTTAATATACAGTGTAATAGTCAATGGTATTAGCATATATAAAAATAAATCCCTTGGAACTATTTTTACCATTACAAGAACAAATGAAATTTTTAAATGTGTATCAGTCCTCGTATTCTTTCATATATTCCTGTCGGCTGAGCGGCTCATTTAGCAATCTAAAATTGTTTCAATAAGATGTGAAATGTCACATTGTGGACTTAACACAGCTGATATCTTCTAGCAAATAATTTCAGGAGAATGGTCTGAGCGGATGGAAGCCATGATGGAAGCTATCCAGGATCTAATGTCTCGACTCTTCAGTGGATTCCTGGCATATGGACTTACCTGGGAATGTCCGGGCCGACTTCCTAGCGAGGTTATTCAATGTCCAGACGCACCTCAAGGGTGATGAAAGTAGCTTACTAGAGGGCACATGTGTCAAAGTCAGTGAGTTTGAATGAAATCAGTTGTTCTATCGAATTACCTAGCAGGCTCCAAGTTAGGCTTCGAAAGAAATTGGGTGAATGCTTGGACAGCCGAAAGATGAGCAAGGAGGGTCCATCTAAACATAGCTCCCCAGGTGTAGAGGACCTCGTCAAGTATAGTAATGTGCCTTGAAAGGACCAGTTAATTGGGCCAGTGTAACCTGAATTCAGCCTGACATCTTTGCTTATTGGCTAAATTAATACTGGCAATATGAAGGATATGCCACTGAACTTCGTGTATTTATCTTGCTGTTGTTTACAGACATTCTATTACTTCCAGTTTGCCTTTCTTTAATTTAACAATGAATAGACATAGGCCTACTCAGTTCAGAATATTTTGATATATTTGTCACAAATTACTGGGGTTATTAATTGGCACTCTTGATTTAATTTAGCCATTATAATTTCTATAAATACATATATTGTATGAGCTAAAAATTATTTCTGATTTTTTAAGCGCATTTTAATAAAAGGTCATTCAAAAAAAAGTATTTTATATGTTTTTCTCAATATTTTTTGGTGTACAAAGTACAATTATACGTTAATTGGTAATGTGAGAAAGTATTTTATTGAAAAATATTTAGTTTTATAATCAGTATCTAACGTAACTTGCTCCATAGAGGCTTTATTATGCAGTGTTTAATTACACTGGGCAACAAAAAAATATTTTTTGAAAATCGTCCAGGTTATTCCAGTTGAATTAAACTAATTTTGATGCTCTGAGTCCGAAAATGACCTTGATTTTCCTCAATCAGGTCAGGATTTTTTGCTACAGAAATTTACAAAAAAAATCGTTTTTTTTTTGTAAAAAAAAAAAATCCATTTTTTGCGGATCATCAGCTGACGATTGTTTCCGTTTTACTTAAGAATAAAAGTCAACGTGTTCAAATTCATTCAGTTTTTATTTACTCCACCAAATTTGATAAGCATAATTATCATAATATTAGTATAACAATGAGCGTTACGTGAAACAAAAGTTCAGAGTTCAAGGCATAAATCGGCGTTTCTTCGATTCCCGTGTGTGAGCAGCTGCTGGGCTGTCTCTCTTCAGCAACCAGCAGTAGTCCGCCAGCATGACTGCGTCCCACCTCCCCTGGTACCTTTCCTCCATTTGGCGGACGTCCTGATGGAACCTTTCTTCCTGCTCATCGCCCCAAGGTTTTCAGGAAACTTCTCCATGTGTTAGAACAGGAAGGGCATCTTTATACTCATCAAACACCCGAGTTTTTGGAAGTCCTCTATCATGCTGCTGATGAGTCTGGCGTGGTTTGGTGCCTTCGTGTTCCCCAGGAAGTTGTTCACCACCTGCACAAACGATTTCCAGGCGGCGCACTCAAGCGTATTCATGGAGTTTTGGAACTCTGTGTCCTTTATGAGCTGCCGTATCTGTGGGCCGTCGAAAATGCCGGCCTTCAGCTTTTCAATGGTCAGTTGAGGAAATGCTCGGCACATCTAGTTGAAGCATCTCCCATCCTTGTCCAGAGTGCGCGTAAACTGTTTCATTAACCCAAGCTTCATGTGTAGCGGTGGGATCAATATTTTCTCCCGGTCAACAAGAGGTTCGTTTATGATCTTTCTCACCCCAGGTACTAACTGCTCTCGCGCCGGCCACTCTTTCTTTACATAATGCTGAGCTCTGTTGCGACTGTCCCACATACATATAAAGCATGGGTAGTTCGTGAACCTGGACTGTTGACAAAGTAGAAAGTTTACCATCTTCAAGTCGTCGCAGATGATCCATTGGTGCTGCTCATATTGGATTTTGTCGAGCACATACTTCACTGCTTCATATTTCTCTTCAAGAGTTGTGGAGTGTGCAAGAGGGATTGAGGCGAACTGGCTCCCTTTGTGGAGAAGTACACACATCAAAGAGCACTTGCAACTGTCAATGAAGAGTCGCCAATCTCTCGGATCGTATTGAGGACCTCCGAGTTTATCAATAAGACCGGCGACATCTTGGCAGTACACAAGGTCTTCCTCCTGGCATAAGTAGCACATGTAGTCCTCATGCCTTCTACGGAAGAAAGTGATACGCGCGTCCTTACCAAGTAGATTTTTCTCTTTGAGTCTGGAGGCCAACAGCTTGGAAGAACCAGATCATTAAGCTCACTATGTGAGAACCGCTGCGGACCATCTTGTGATTCATTCTCCTCTTCTGCATCTCCTCCTTCATCTAAAGTGGTGGCCTCATCGTCGCTGTCAGGAAGAACTCTGAACGCTGGTACATGAATTTCTTCACAGTGAGCAGCTGGACGATGGGCAGATGGAAGGTCAGGGTACTGGAGGCTGTGCCCAATCAAATGCTGATGCATTAAACAATCAAGTGAAAATCCAGATTGATGATTTATAAATAAAATATAATTATATCTGTTTTTATAATTGTGATTATTTTGCTGCTAATTTTTATGCAGCTAATTCAGAGAAATGATTGAACTCAAAACCCCTGATATTAGAATATGTATAGCTTGTCAGGTAGGTCTATGGCTGTATCTCAAGAAGTTGACCTGACAGAGCAAAATCAATGTGATATCCGGACTCAGAACACCAAAATTAGTCTAAATCAGTTGAAAAACCTCTGACGATTCATTGGCTGTTGCCCAGTGTTCATCATCAGCATCATCTGTACCAGTGTAGTCATGTGTTTAGTTACTGGTTTGATAATGAATAGCAAGATCAAATCTAACATCTGATAACTACATCGCGTTTGTTTTATTCATAACAATTAGAAACTGATATTTTAAGTGCTTATCAAGGTTTGAGTGACTGAATGAGTGAATTGAATTCATGCACTGGATTAGTAGGAAAGCATATAAAACTGTTTTTTTGTTCTGTGGTTTAAATAAAAAAAACTATTCCCAAAGTAATGTACAAGTGTTTTATTGCTGAAGTTTTATCAATTCATTATTGTCTAGGCTTCAGCCGAATTTTAGCCAACTATTTCGTAATCACCCGAAAATCAGCCGCAAATGTCAATTCACTCAATTTACGGAGAAATCCGGCTAATCCGTCGAAAAGTTATGTCAGCCAGCCGAAACTTAAAAAAAAATTCGGCTGGCAGGTCTAGTTTTGTCCTAACTTCGTTTAGGTCGGGGACACATTTCTTTCAGTACAATCGATAATATACAGATGAATATTAAACGGTCAAAAAGATTCAATGAAACATAGCAATAGAATGTTTTGTTCAGGATGAAATGAAATTTAAAAAAAAAAATTATAAGAAACTTAAATAAAATTTGATATGATGTTATGTGTTTGTGTGCCTAAAATGATATATTGTTTTTATTACGTTGCCTTACATTACATAACAAGTTATTTATTTTGTGGGTCTCACATTGTGTATGAAGTTATGCTTTTGTGTGACTTACATTATACAATGCACAGACATATAAAATAATTTGGCTACAAAAAGCTTCTGGGGGTTGTGGTCAGGAAATTAGTTCGAAACTAAATGAATGTTAAATAAATATTCAAACACGTACATTATATCCACAGCGTGACCAATGAATGTATTTAATTCTATGCGTTTGATATTGTCAAAAGTTTGATTTACTGTCTATAGTGTCCTATGTATCAGTTTGATTTACTGTCTATAGTGTCATATTTATCCAGTTTGATTTACTGTCTATAGTGCCCTATTTATCAGTTTGATTTACTGTCTACAGTGCCATATTTATCAGTTTGATTTACTGTCTATAGTGTACTATTTATCAATTTGATTTACTATCTAAAGTGCCATATTTATCATTTGATTTGTTGTCTATAGTGTCCTATTTATCAGTTTGATTTACTATCTAAGTGCCATATTTATCAGTTTGATTTATTGTCTATAGTGTCCTATTTATCAGTTTGATTTACTATCTAAAGTGCCATATTTATCAGTTTGATTTATTGTCTATAGTGTCCTATTTATCAGTTTGATTTACTATCTAAAGTACCATATTTATCAGTTTGATTTATTGTCTATAGTGTCCTATTTATCAGTTTGATTTACTATCTAAAGTGCCATATTTATCAGTTTGATTTATTGTCTATAGTGTCCTATTTATCAGTTTGATTTACTGTCTATAGTGCCATATTTATCAGTTAGATTTATTGTCTATAGTGTCCTATATTATCAGTTTGATTTACTGTCTATAGTGCCATATTTATCAGTTTGATTTATTGTCTATAGTGTCCTATTTATCAGTTTGATTTATTGTCTATAGTGCCATATTTATCAGTTTGATTTACTGTCTATAGTGCCCCTATTTATCAGCTCAATTTCTCATTTATTTAGTTTGGTGTGAAGGAAGAGTTCAATGTACAATATTTTTATTTTAATGTTTAGCAAGATTGCAAAATTAACCCTTAACATCTTTTACCATTCTTATATATCACAGACACAGTATCAAGCATCTATTTCATTCAGACATCTATATACTTATATATCACAGACACACAGTATCATGTATCTATTTCATTCAGACACTATATACTTATATATCACAGATACACAGTATCAAGCATCTATTTCAATTAAACTGTAAGTAATGTTTCTATAGTAAACTTGAACATTTTTCTGCAGCCATGAATATTGGGCAGATTTTCTCAGTAGTTCTCCAGCTGTTATGTTAATGTTGAACCCTCTTTTAGACATAACTTAGATAACATCTGTGAGAGCTTTGTGTTTACATGGGATAAACCACCTTGTCCTGTACAGAGAGAAAAGAACTGAAGTGTTATATACATCTTTACACAATAATAGTTATATAGAACTAGAGAATAATAGCACTATGCCGGAATTTTAATATAAATAAATTATCAGATTTATTGAGATGTACATCGTTATATGCAGCTGTATAGTTTTACATAAATGATCTGATATAATGGGATTTACATACATTGACATGTATAGCTAAACAGAACTTTGTATGTTTGCAGCAGTACAAAGGATATAAATAAATGATTTTTACAACGATTAACCTGATAATAATGTTATTTACTGATGCAGAAATGAACAAAGACTAATAGAATTTATACTTTTTTCTTAACTTTTTGTGTATAGTAATTATTGGCTACATACATATTGACATAATAAGACACATACTGTTATAGATAAATTTATTGTTGATTAGACTTTACACTAAATGATTTTTATTGTACATAGCCCTTAACTTAATTGTTATGTGAAGCTGGACACTTTCATTACAACTTATCTCTATATCATACAGTAGCCAACACAGTAGCTTGAATATCCAACTGAAGTTTGGATTTGTATCATCTTAGACGGCTGAACAGCCTCTCAGCGTATAATTGTTATATTTAATATGTGCTGTGAAATTGATTTATCCATATTAAAAGAAATGCTATTTAGTAAATATAATTATTTGCGTATTCAAGTGGAATTCCCCAACCTGGTACAGCCCAGCTGAGAATGATCCCTTCTCTGGCATGCCTGACCAAATTGTCCAAGTAAATACCTTCATATTTGGCAGGAATATGTTCTGCAAATTCTATACTTATGGCCCAATCAAATATAGGTAGACCAAACTGTGGAGCTGTCAGATCTAGGAACTTTACCTGGTAAGAGAAATTTAAACATATGATGGGTTTCATTGTACAGCAAGTCTCAGTGGGGGTTACTTTACACAAATATCCAGGTCCTAGTAAAAAAAAAAAGGAATTCTTTCCTTTAGCGATGGGACAATTCGAAATCGGAATAAAGAATCGAATAACTCGTGACTTTTTGCTCAAATCGGAATCTTAGTCGAATCAAAGGATTTTCAACATAATTTTCTATTCCATTTCTTGACGTCAATGGTATACATAAGGGTGTGCGTATAACGTCACCTGTTATTGTATTGGTGAAATCTGTGATGTCATCTATTATTGTATTGGTGAAATCTGTGATGTCGTCTGCGTACGTGGTGGTGTACTGATATAATTAGGCCATAACTTCTGTAAATAGATTGGTGTATGTGTGTCAGTGATTTGGTATCTCTTGACAACAGATGTTAGTTTCAGTGAGTCTGTCTTTACTTCCTGTCAGTAGATGAATGGGCTAATTAGTCTGGCTGTATATCACATGTCAGTAGATGCCTGGGCTAGTTAGTCTGGCTGTATATCACATGTCAGTAGATGCCTGGGCTAGTTAGTCTGGCTGTATATCACATGTCAGTAGATGTCTAGGCTAGTTAGTCTGGCTGCATATCACGTGTCAGTAGATGCATGGGCTAGTTAGTCTGGCTGTATATCACATGTCAGTAGATGCATGGGCTAGTTAGTCTGGCTGTATATCACGTGTCAGTAGATGCCTGGGCTAGTTAGTCTGGCTGTATATCACGTGTCAGTAGATGCCTGGGCTAGCTAGTCTGGCTGTATATCACGTGTCAGTAGATGCCTGGGCTAGTTAGTCTGGCTGTATATCACATGTCAGTAGATGCATGGGCTAGTTAGTCTGGCTGTATATCACATGTTAGTAGATGTCTAGGCTAGTTAGTCTGGCTGTATATCACATGTCAGTAGGTGTTTGTATTTCTTATTAAAAGATGTGTACATGTATCAATGTCTCTGCGTTTTGTCTGCCCCCCCTGCTTATTTGTTCTATTTAGTAAAATGTATTACCATGCCCCCCTGCTATTGCCTGGCCCCTGCTGTTATAGAACGCCTGGCCACCTCCTGTAGAATTTTCACGTTACGGGGCTGCTATGACATTAGAAATCGGAATAGAGAAACTAAATCAAGAAATCGATGTTTTAAGGAAAAAATCGAATCGAATCTGCTTCTTAAAAAATTCTGGCATTGTTTCGTCACTACTGTGTTGGTTCAAGAAAATTAATTAAAATTGACAGAAAACCGCAAGAAAATTTTTAATATCATAAAAATTTAGATTGCCAAGAAAATGCTAGCATACATAAAATTAAGACTGCCAAGAAAATGTTCGTATACATAAATTTAGACTGCCAAGAAAATGTTCGTATACATAAAAATTAGATTGCCAAGAAAATGTTAGTATACATACAATTTAGACTGCCAAAAAAATGTTAGTATACATACAATTTAGACTGCCAATAATCTTCAAAATTTCATAAACATTAATAAATAGTTGTTTTGAGTCAAAATTCAATTAAAAAAATTGCGACACTCAGAGTGGTGTAATAATAATACGACACATCAGACCAACAAGCATTATTACCTCATATTGTCCATAACTACAAAGTTTGATAAATTCAAAATTAAATATATAACATTTTATGTGCTCTTCCAATGGAGTTTTCTTTCAGTTCAAATATTGTATTAGTCTTTGCTTGCAATAAACAACAACAAACGTAATTTATATAAAGGAATAAAAAAAATTTGAACAAAATGGAATTAAAATAAATTAGACCAAGTGAATATTAATATGCGAAGTGACGAGCTGTTCACATACACACATCCTGTATTTATCAAGATACCTATCACACTATGTAACAAACCAATCAAAATACATGTTTCTGCAGCATTACCTATCAAGATTCCTGTATCTGTCACATTACTTATCAGTATCAAACTTTTGTATCTGTCAAATTACCTGTCACAATTCCTGTATCTATCACATTACTTATCAGTATCAAACTTTTGTATCTTCAAATAAGCTGTCACCATTCCTTTATCTGTCACATAACTTTTACACTTTTTGCTTCTTTCACATTATCTACCACACCACCAGTCATATTGCTTACCACACCACGTATCATATTACCTACCACAACGCCCGTCACATTACTTATCACACCATCTGTCAGATTAATTACCACATCACCTGTCAAATATCTACCATACCACCTGTCAAATTACCCAAAACTACCTACCAACTACCTATCACATTACAAACCACACTACCTGTCACATTACCTACCACACCACCAGTCAATTACCTACCAGAACACCTGTCATACTACCACCACACCACCTGTTAC
>JAGDYQ010000073.1:3290042-3335042 GCA_021962125.1 Bulinus truncatus | reverse complement strand
TCTCTGTATCATGACTCTGATGTACAAGTAGTTCACCACACCAACAATCTTTCTGTATCATGACTCTGATATAAAGTAGTTCACCACACCAACAATATCTCTGTATCATCACTCTGATATACAAGTAGTTCACCATACCAACAATATCTCTCTGTAACATCACTCTGATATACAAGTAGTTCACCACACAAACTCCATAGAACGGATAAATCTGATACATCGTACTATGGATTTTAGGCGGTAAATTGACCACACAGTAAACCCAGTTTCAACCCGCGCCATCGCACTCAAAAGCAGGTACATAAACAGTTTCTTAATCTTTACACCACACTGTTTAGATTGTTAAATGTTATAACAATTTATCTCGAATAGTTGTAAAAGTCGGTGGGTTAAATATAATATGTGGTTAATGAAATCTGGACTGGGCTGGATTAACCCATTGACTAATAAAAGATGTAGCTTTAGAGCCTGAACAAAAAGTTAGCTCTCATTTGTCAGTTTATCTCACATTTGTGATAGGTTTAGTCATTTTGTTCACTATAAATGGCTCATCCCCCCTTTGTGCCAACAGTAACCTCAATGCTTTACTAAATGTATGTAGGACGGATGGTGTGCGGTAAAGCACTTGACTATCAACCTGGGGGTCCCTGGCTCGATATCCAGAGAAGACCAATGGTTAAAGTCCTCGATATGTCTTTCATGGAGCGTTGCACTAATGGCTATGGTGTAGACGAAGGATGGGCACCATAAAAGACGCCACCCTAAGTGGTTTATATGAACTAACAGATTTGATATATTATATCCGTGGTGCCACCATGGTCATTGCACTATCGGCTATGATGGGAATACATGAAGAATCTAAGAGATTAATCTCATTCTTATAGAGACTTCACACACGCATATTAATTCACGTAAATTAACATCAATGTCTGTACTCAAACAAGTCCCATCCCTCTAATGGCGTCTTTATAAACATAAAATATGTTTCGTGTCATGTCGCACCCAATCTTCCCGGACAACGCCGGGTATTCTGTTAAGATTTTGTCAATAAAAAATAAAATAATAGAGAAAAAAAAACAACTGTACATATTTTAAGATAAATTTGATAGAGTATAAGCCAATTTTATAAAACACTCAAAATATGTATTACAGATTTTAATACAGATACTCACACATTTTAAAAGAAAAAAAAACAACAAAAAAGCATCCAAACAACCATATGCCGGCACCACAATATTTATTGAAAAAGCTCAATATTAATGTACTAATTGAATAGTTTAAAAATTGTACATTTATTGAAAATCTTCTAAACTAGTATACTGAGAATAAATATTCAAACCTGATCAGTCACGTGTGAAGTACTGTTGGGACTACTGGCCTGAACACACCACCCACCATTTGATGAGACGTCTGATGAATCCTAGAAATAAAAAAAAATCAAATTTGGCACACCAAAGCGACCAAGGACCTGTGGATGCGGGGTAATTTGTAAGAGTATAAGGGACCACCAATGGTGCGGGGTAATTTGTACAGTTTATGGGACCTGTGGATGTGGGGTAATTTGTACAGTATAAGGGACCTGTGGATGCGGGGTAATTTGTACAGTATAAAGGACCTGTGGATGCGGGGTAATTTGTACAGTATAAGGGACCTGTGGATGCGGGGTAATTTGTACAGTATAAGGGACCTGTGGATGCGGGGTAATTTGTACAGTATAAGGGACCTGTGGATGCGGGGTAATTTGTACAGTATAAGGGACCTGTGGATGCGGGGTAATTTGTACAGTATAAGGGACCTGTGGATGCGGGGTAATTTGTACAGTATAAGGGACCTGTGGATGCGGGGTAATTTGTACAGTATAAGGGACCTGTGGATGCGGGGTAATTTGTACAGTATAAGGGACCTGTGGATGCGGGGTAATTTGTACAGTATTGTGGATGCGGGGTAATTTGTACAGTATAAGGGACCTGTGGCTGCGGGTTAATTTGTACAGTATAAGGGACCTGTGGATGCGGGGTAATTTGTACAGTATAAGGGACCTGTGGATGCGGGGTAATTTGTACAGTACAAGGGACCTGTGGATGCGGGGAATTTGTACAATATAAGGGACCTGTCGATACAGGGGGCAGTAGTAGATCTCCTAGTCCTCTGGAAATATTTTCGATGATATTCAAAAGCCGTAGCCCATGGTAGGTCATATCTCTAGTGACTAGTGGGCTGTAGCCTATAGTGGGCCACCCTTGTAGCGGTCACCGAAATATCAAATTTGATTTCAACGTGTTCTGTAAGGGCCCCTTAAGTGGACCTGTGCAAAAGTTTCTTAATCAATCAATATCATTCAATATCATTCTATATCATTATGTATCATTCTATATCATTCCATATCATTCTAATTCATTATGTATAATTATGTATCATCTATATCATTATGTATCATTATGTATCATTATGTATCATTCTATATCATCTATATCGTTCTCTATCATTATGTATCATTCTATATCATTATGTATCATTATGTATAATTCTATATGATTATGTATCATTCCATATCATTATGTATCATTCTATATCAGTATGTATCATTTTATATCAATATATCTCATTGTTATCTAGAATCTCATACCGTACGAACCATTGCTTACATTTAAAACAATCTTCCAAACCAAATGACCAGGATTAACTTATACTGGTGACTATATCAATCAGAGCCATTGGCTGAACAGTGGCGATAATCACCCGTACTGTCCTGTAAAATCAAAATCAGATTTCTACTACGAATGACCAAGCTTTTTGCAAACTTAACTTTGCAAATATACATTTTTGTAATATGGGTAGCAACCAAATTTGGACATTATTTTTCAGCCAAATCTAAACACCAGTATTTTAAAACTGACCTTGTATACACGTGAACAAAATAAACGCATGCAATATATGAGTTTAACTAGAGGGCTACAACTATTTAAAAAAATTAACCTGAAAGAAATATAAAAATATCTACAATTATCTACAACTAAGAGCAATTTATATGAATGTTTATATAAAGGAAAAAAGTGTTAAATCCGACATATAACAGATATCTTGCTGAGGATGTTACTTTTCTCATAACAATTTGTATTGTAAATCATAAGGTAATAACACCAACATACTTTTTTTAATGGATTATTTTTAAAATGTCATTTTTAAAATGATGCCGTAACTGGGGAAATAGTGCATATTTCTTAGATATGTAGTCCACATTTCGTATAGACCCAAACACACATATTTTTTAGACCTGTAGCCCATATTTTTGTAATAACATAGCTGAAAATTTTGAAACATCTAAACAACAAATTAATGTATTTAGATAGGTATCCATTATTTAGATAGGTATCCTTTATTTAGATAGGTATCCATTATTTAGAAACATCTAAACAACAAATAAATTTATTGAGATAGGTATCCATTATTTAGAATTCTCTTAATTATTTTTACATGGCGGACTGGGCAGGATAGGGGTAGTATTAAATAAAAAAAAAAACAAAAAAAACTACAAAACTACTTGCAGACTTGGCAGAGTGGGACGTATTCATTACAAGTATTGATTGTTTGTAACATTTTCCCAATACAAATATTGTTGGGCTGTAACTTTGAATCAATAACAACATTGTAAAACACATTTTTAATTAAAGTATTGAGGACAGGGTATTGGTGTCTTTGTGTATTTTAAATAATGCACGTAAATGGGATACTTTGCTTTAATCAATACCAATCATTATTCAAGTCATGATATCATGTGTGCCTTTATCCAACAGATCTGTTGTTGGGCACACATTCTTCTGTATGTAAAATGACAGAGGTATAACTATTTCCCACCCAAACGCTTTCGACATAGTTAAGAATAAATAATAAATATATTAATACACACACACAAACACACACACACACACATATATATATATATATATGATCCTTTATTGCATGTATATAAAGTATAGAAACATCCGGTTCATCTATTGCTGAAAGTGAACTACTGTCACTGGCTACTAGCCATAACCTCACAGTACATTTGTTTTCCAGCCATTTCTCTTACTGTACACCGGTCGTCCAGTCTTTTCACTCGTAATACAAGGTTTTTCAGCAATTTCCTCACTGAACATCAGTTGTCCAATTATTTCCCTCACAATACATCAGTTATCCAATTACTTCTCTCACAATAAGCCAGATGTCCACCATTTTCCTCATAATACACCGGTTGTCCAGTTATTTACCTCACAATACACTGAATGTCAAATTATTTCCCTCACAATACACCAGTTGTTCAGTGCTTTCCTCAAATACCTAGTTGTCCAATTATTTCCTCACAATATACCAGTTGTCCAATTATTTCCCTCACAATACACCGTTTGTCCATATATTTCCTCACAATACACCAGTTGTCCAATTATTTCCCTCACAATACACCAGTTGTCCAATCATTTACCTCACAATACACTGAATGTCAAATTATTTCCTCACAATACACCAGTTGTCCAATTATTTACCTCACAATGCACTGAATGTCAAATTATTTCCCTCACAATACACCGTTTGTCCAAGTATTTCCTCACAATACACCAGTTGTCAATTATTTCCCTCACAATACACCCAGTTGTCCAATTATTTCCCTCACAATACACCAGTTGTCCAATTATTTCCCCACAATACACCGTTTGTCCATATATTTCCTCACAATACACCAGTTGTCCAATTATTTCCCTCACAATACACCAGTTGTCCAATCATTTACCTCACAATACACTGAATGTCAATCATTTCCCTCACAATACACCAGTTGTCCAATCATTTACCTCACAATGCACTGAATGTCAAATTATTTCCCTCACAATACCACCGTTTGTCCAAGTATTTCCCTCACAATACCAGTTGTCCAATTATTTCCCTCACATACACCAGTTGTCCAATTATTTCCCTCACACCGTTTGTCGAAGTATTTCCCTCACAATACACCGGTTGTCCAATTATTTCCCTCACAATACACCGGTTGTCCAAGTATTTCCCTCACAATACAATGTTTGTCCAAGTATTTCCCTCACAATACACCAGTTGTCCAATTATTTCCTCACAATACACCGGTTGTCCAAGTATTTCCCTCACAATACAATGTTTGTCCAAGTATTTCCCTCACAATACACCGGTTGTCCAAGTATTTCCCTCACAATACACCGGTTGTCCAATTATTTCCCTCACAATACACCAGTTGTCCAATTATTTCCCTCACAATACACCAGTTGTCCAATTATTTCCCCTACAATACACCGGTTGTCCAATTATTTCCTCACAATACACCGTTTGTCCAAGTATTTCCTCACAATACACCGTTTGTCCAAGTATTCCCTACAATACACCGGTTGTCCAAGTATTTCGCTACTGGTCAAACTAGGTTTTTTTCTACAAAGGTCACTAGCCTGTCCCTGTTCCCAAACACCCATCACTAGACACAGGTTAGATAAATGTCTTTTATAAAAATATGTGTATTATAACAAAATATACAAGTGTAAACAATTTCATCTCTATTGGGTATCGATAATTATCTGAAAGAAGATTATTTCAAGTTACAGAAGAACAACAAATTTATAACATTCACACCCGCCAAGACAAAGCAGGTTATATAAATGTATAAATTTCATTAACTATCAACATCTTTAGTTAATTAGTAGTGCAAGTTAATCGATAACTAATGGTAGTGATGCAACAGAAAGACTTTAATACAAACTATTTCATAAGTTTATAAATAACAACTTTTGAATGTTTCAATGTTAACAGTTAACAACTGTACCTTATTGTTTAGTTTCAGCATGTCACAATTTTGTTGGCCATACGTTTGTTTCATTTCATTCAGAAGACTCAGTGACAGTCCCTTTGTGTTTTTAGATGTAAAATGGTCATTGTTGTTCTTGGTATCTTTGTTCATCTTCTATTTTCTGTTTAAAAATGATGTGTTCATTTTGGATTGAATACTTCCCGTCAAATGAAAGATATGATGGATATATTTTGAAAGTAAAATAAAAAAATTCTTGACGAAAAAAATGTAATGACCAGTTTAACCTTTATTTTCATTTTAGACTAATAATACTTTAATTTAACCGAGATCTAACTACATTATACAATCGATACTTTAAATAATACTTTCATCTAACCGACATCTAACTATATTATACAATCGATACTTTAAATAATACTTTAATTTAACCGAGATCTAACTACATTATACAATCGAACCTTTAAATAATACTTCCATCTAACCGAGATCTAACTATATTATACAATCGAACCTTTAAATAATACTTTCATCTAACCGAAATCTAACTATATTATACAATCGAACCTTTAAATAATACTTTCATCTAACCGAGATCTAACTATATTATACAATCGAACCTTTAAGTAATACTTTCATCTAACCGAGATCTAACTATATTATGCAGATACTTTAAATTGACCAATAGCTAACAGTGATGGATACTCTAGGATTATAGCTAAGAGGAATTGATACTTTCACTAGACTTATGTCTTAGATAAATTATACTTTCATTTGACCTATATCTTAGATTACTTGATGTTTTTATTTGACCTATATCTGATTATCTACTTTTAGAAATTTTTTAAGCTTTAAGGTCAATAGGGTAAGTTTATCTATATACATAATCGTCTAACATAGACAGTAGACCGTTCGAACATGCGTTCGACAGACCTTCACACCGTGCGGTGTATTTGATGTTTATGGCAATAAAAGCCACATGTCTGCATGTTACAAATACGGCACCGCATGAGATGAAATCGCTAAAAACTAAAAGAGATTCTACGTCACACATTTGCGGAGTAAAAAAACAGCGCGCGTCAGTATAAAAATAGTCTGGGAATGCCAAAATTATAGAAATTGAAAAGAGACGACTTACTAACTGAGAGTATGTTTGGGTTCATTTTGTTCATCAAATGACTCTTTCTCGAATAAAAATGAAATGCTAGGGAATTCTTAACACAACAAGGATTTCTTATTACTGAATTAAGATTTTTAAATGATTAGGAGTAATGTGCGAAATTATGTAAAGTTGGAATAAAAATGAAATAGAAGAAAATTAAAATAATACATGTTCCGACATTCAGTTATACTAAATGCCCCCTTTTGTAATTTTGTACATTGAGACCCACTGCGATTCGGGCATGCCTTGAGTGGAAGGGGGTGGCGCTAAGTGAAAGAGAATTGATAAAATATTAGAAAGAGTTCTTTGAAAATATTATGAATGAATTAAGATTAGTCAATGATATGGTGTTGTTAGCGCATCACCATTTTCAACTCCAACTACGTGCCTAATAGCCGGTCCTGGTACCGGGCCTTTGATCTAGTATATAAATACTGCTTTTTAAAATACCATTTATTAAACTGAACTAAAAAGTACAAAACAAAATTCCTGAGATTAATAAATGTTTATAAAAATTATCATGACCAGAAACATAACCGTGAGTACCCATCTATAGATAATTATATTTTCATTTTTGTGTTCGATCTATTAATAAATGTAAAGAAATTAACATTTTTTATAATTTGTGTTCAAGCTGAAATGAAATGCATGATCTAAAAACTAAGTCCAGGCAATTTTTATCATTAATTCTATAAATAATACAGATTACACCATGTGGACTGGGTGTACTTCATTCAGATTACACCATGTGGACTGGGTGTACTTCATACAGATTACACCTTGTGGACTGGTGTACTTCATACAAATTACACCATGTGGACTGGGTGTACTGTACAGATTACACCGTGTGGACTGAGTGTACTTCATACAGATTACACCATGTGGACTGGGTGTACTTCCTTACAGATTACACCGTGTGGACTGAGTGTACTTCATGCAGATTACACCATGTGTGGACTGAGTGTACTTCATACAGATTACACCATGTGGACTGGGTGTACTTCCTTACAGATTACACCATGTGGACTGGGTGTACTTCATACAGATTACGCTATGGGGTTCAGGTGTACTTCACATACGGTGCACCATGTGGACTGGAATTCCTTACTAATACAGATTACACAATGGGACTGATTAATATATACAGATTACACCATGTGGACTGGGTGTACTTCGCTGATTTACCATGTGGACTGGGTGTACTTCATACAGATTACCGTGTGGACTGGTATCCACTTCATACAGATTACACCATGTGGACTGGTGTACTTCATACAGATTACACCTTGTGGACTGGGTGTACTTCATACAAATTACACCATGCCATGTGGACTGGGTGTACTTCATACAGATACACCATGTGGACTGGGTGTACTTCATACAGATTACACCATGTGGACTGGATGTACTTCATACAGATTACACCGTGTGGACTGAGTGTACTTCATACAGATTACACCGTGTGGACTGAGTGTACTTCATACAGATTACACAATGGGACTGGGTGTACTTCATACAGATTACCATGTGGATTTGGGTGTGCTTCATACAGTTTACACCATGTGGACTGGGTGTACTTCATACAGATTACCATGTGGACTAGTGTACTTCATACAGATTGCACCATGTGGACTGGGTGTACTTCATACAGATGCACCATGTGGACTGGGTGTACTTCATACAGATTACACCATGTGGACTGGGTGTACTTCATACAGATTACACCATGTGGACTGGGTGTGTACTTCCACATACAGATTACACCATGTGGACTGGGTGTACTTCATACAGATTACCATGTGGACTGAGTGTACTTCATACAGATTACACCGTGTGGACTGAGTGTACTTCATACAGATTACACAATGGGACTGGGTGCTTCATACAGATTACACCATGTGGACTGGGTGTACTTCATACAGATTACACTATGGGACTGGGTGTATAGCTGAATTACACCATGTGGGTGTACTTCATACTGATTACACAATGGGACTGGGTGTACTGCATACAGATTACACCCTGTGGACTGGGTGTACTTCATTTGGGAGCACTCTGCCTTAATAGTTTCATACAACTTCTGTCCTGTTAACCTATCGTTAATTAAGCCATTTATCAGAAAGCAGCGATCAGATTAAGATGGTAATCTTTATTTGCTTGTGTTTGTATTACTAGTTTGATGAGTTTTGACATCAACGGATTACGAGGTTCGACGCTATATTTCTAGCTAATTTTGCAGAATATAAAATTTTGACTCTTCATAAAAATATATTAACAAGTACAAATTGTATCTTCAGCAACAGACTCAGTTTTAATGTAAATGTAGTATAATAGAGTAACTAGGTTGCTGCGAATATGTTTTTATGTTAACAAAATATTGAAAGATTATGCGAATAGCTTTTCTAAAAGGTAGCAAACCAGAATTAACGCATATGTACTTGATGGGAACTAAAATCGTTGGTTGAATAATCCAATCAAAACTACAATCACTGCCACTGTTACAAACATCAGTGTCACAATCTGTTAGTATATAGCGGAAAAAAAAATTAGTGAAATTTACAAAATGTTTCCATAAAGCTCGTGTGTATGTCACGTGACATTTACATAATAATAAAATAAAATTATAATAGAAATTATGTTAACATTTTTAACATTCAACTAGAATCTGTACTAACTTATTCTTGGATTTACTGACAACATTTTATGTAAATCTGTACTAAACTATTAGTAACACCTGATTCTCGTATCGTATGTAGGCTATTTTCTATTTATAAGTAATTTGTTAACACCATAAATATTTGGTACAATTTTCAGTCGTAGAGGGTGTCAATTCAGATTCAGCTTGGGAAGGAAGGAGCAAGTTCAACAGAGCTCACGTTTTTTTTTTTATTTTTCTTGAACAGAAATAAAAACAAATACATAAAAATTTGAGGACAAAAGTCTAACCGCCACTGGACCCGTTTATCAATGAAATGCACGAAGTTTTCATTAAAAACATACAGTGACACTTACTGCCATATGTGGTCGAAATAATTTTGAAATATTGTACCATTTTCTTAAACATTTAATTACTTAAGTAGCATTGCCACTAATGTGCAAAAATGTGTTTCATAACAAGATAAAAAATAAAATGGGATTTATATTGAACAAACTGATATATTTCAGATTTATTAGAACAAACTGATATATTTCAGATTTATTAAGACAATGATATATTTCAGATTTATATTGAACAAACTGGTATATTTCAGATTTATTGAACAAACTTAATAAATGTTCAGATTTATATTAAAGGACAAACTGATATATTTCAAATTTATGTTGAACAAACTGATATATTTCAGATTTATTGAACAAACTGGTATATTTCAAAGATTTATTGAACACACTTATATATTTCAGATTTATTGAACACACTTATATATTTCAGATTTATACTGAACAAACTGATATATTTCAGATTATATTGAACAAACTGATATATTTCAGATTTATTGAACAAACTGATATGTTTCAGATTTATATTGAACAAACTGGTATATTTCAGATTTATTGAACATACACTTATATATTTCAGTTATATTGAACAAGCTGATATATTTCAGATTTATATTGAACAAACTGATATATTTCAGATTTATTGAATAAACTGATATATTTCAGATTTATTGAACAAACTGATATGTTTTAAGATTTATTGAACAAACTGATATATTTCAGATTTATTGAACAAACTGATATATTTCAGATTTATTGAACAAACTGGTATATTTCAGATTTATTGTATAAAAAATAAACAAGAAATGCCATTCTCTCCCCCCCACACTTCAACATCTCTTCTGCAAATAATACACAATTAGTACACGGCAGAGATCATAAAATACAAGCGTTTTATCGGATGATTTTTAGTGGTAAACATTGTCAAATATTTTGATATGTATAGGGAAGACACTTTTGAGGATAATAAAATAGAATTTATTTAACTCTTATGATAACAACCTCCCCCTCCCCCTTTCGGCTCAGACAAAAAACAAACAACCAAAAAAACATTTATCCTTTGGGGATGGAGGGAAAGTTACCCCCTCCCCCCTCGCAATTGATGCCCTGGATAGGCTTAAGGTTTTATAATAGATGTGGTGGTACTTAGTAGACTCCCAAGTGGTTTCAATTGTTTTTTAATGGCGCAAAATACCAAACAAAACATAGAATATTTCATTTGGAACATGCAGCAACATTTCTTTACAATTTTAATTATTTGCCAGGTTAAAGTTTTCGGAGGTTTTCTTTGAAAATAATTCAGCAAAACAGTTTATCACAAGCGCAGTCACTTAGAACCTTTTAACAATTAACCTTTTCTTTTTTAAATATTTAATATAATGTATCATAATTTCAAGAATTCACAAAAAAAGGAAAATAAAATTTTTTGATCTTTGGGGTGGGGTGTATCATGGATACAGCCAAGAATATCCCGGACCCTTGAGAAACTATTCAAACGGGGGTGGGGACCATCTGACCTCTTCTCACCCCTAACTTGGGCATCAAAATAAATAAATTATAATCAATGTCAAAAGCAACGTCCTCTCCCCCCTCACCTTCAGGGCTTGGGGGGGCACTGACAAGTGCTCTGGTTGCCCCCTCACATTGGCCGCGACCCTGTGTTTATAAACTTATGACCTGGATGCACGTAATTTAGAATGTTACTGTAGATTGACTCTTCATGACATTAAACAATGGTGGAAAAAAGTACGTTTTGAAAACAACACCGATGTCCAACAATAATTTCACTGTTAGTCTGGATGCATGTGCGCACGAGTGGAGACACCTATTGGGCTTAGCTTCACTTTGTCCCTCAAATGTTTCGCGGTATAGCGACTAAAAACATGGGACAAGTCGTTAAGTTGAACATTTGCTGGCGCAAGAGAAATGGAGGGTTAAGATTTAAAATTGTATTTAATGTAGGTCAGTCTGTTGCAGAACTTGATTTGATAAAAAAGAATCAGTTATGTAAAAAAACAAACAAGATTTAATTGCATTTGGCATTCGGTCATGACAGATTTATTGAGTTAACCAGTTATCGACTTGTTCGATTGTAGGCCCTAAGTTTTTACTAGCCTCATTTGATAACGTCAAAATGTTTCATGATTTTGTCTGCATTAGAAAATAATAATGGAATAACACAAAAAATATATTTTAAAAAACTTTAATAAAATGCAAATAAAAAGAAAAATAAAATATACATAATTAGTGGTTCTTAAAAAATCTCATTATTACAAATAAAAAAGAAACTTTAAAAGTACATTAAAGAGATCTAATTAGTGTTGTTACTTTTCATAAAAACATCAAATGACTGAAATTCATTATGGTACATATATTTAAAAAAAACTTGTATATGGAGATACACATTTCTTGCTATTGTAAAACTGGTTTTACAACTTTACAAAAAAGAGAAAGTAGAACACCGGCAATGTAGATATTTAAAATAATCTGAAGTGAGAAGAATAAAAGGGGGAGGGGATTTTGGGGGACGGGGTAGAGACCTGTCACAGGTGTCACAGGTGTCTGAGTGTCACGGTGTGGTTATCGCTTTCTGACACAGACATCCACCGGTATAAATGAGTTGTGTGTGCATAGTTCTTTTTGGTCATCATGTCAATGTTTGTGTCTAATATAACATGACACGAGACGCGGTGACTAATATAACATGACACTAGACGCGGTGTCTGATATAACATGGCACTTGACGCGGTGAATGATATAACATGGCACTAGACGCGGTGTCTGATATAACATGACACTAGACGCGGTGTCTGATATAACATGACACTAGACGCGGTGTCTAATATAACATGACACTAGACGCGATGACTAATATAACATCTGACACTAGACGCGGTGTCTGATATAACATGACACTACACGCGGTGACTGATATAACATGGCACTAGACGCGGTGTCTGATATAACATGACACTAGACGCGGTGTCTGATATAGCACATGACACTAGACGCGGTGTCTAATATAACATGACACTAGCCGCGGTGTCTAATATAACATGACACTAGACGCGGTGTCTAATATAACATGACACTAGACGCGGTGTCTAATATAACATGACACTAGACGCGGTGTCTAATATAACATGACACTAGACGCGGTGTCTAATATAACATGACACTAGACGCGGTGTCTAATATAACATGACACTAGACGCGGTGTCTGATATAACATGGCACTAGACGCAGGAATTTGGATGGTTGGGGCGAAGATGGAAATAATGGGCTCTTAAAATAAGGAGACCTGCAATAGATATAAAGTTGTTTTTATTTGGAGGGTTTAATTTTGATTTTGCGCGGGGGGGGTCTTTCGAAAATGGGGTTCATGGGAGAGTGTCTGTTGTGCCCCTGCCCGTTAGGTCAGTCTCTGGATTACTCAATATGACATGGGAACTGGAAAATATCCTTATAAAACAATATAATATTATACGATATTTACACATATAAGTTTGATTGGAGGTAGTTATATAATCGACATGTAGATAGATAGGTAGGTAGATGAATTAATAGATAGGTGGATAGATAGGTAGTTAGGTAGATACATAGAAAGGTGAATAGATAGATAGATAAATAAACGGATGGATAGATAGTCAAGTAGCTGGAGTTAACTTCGTGATTTGTGTTGTCTGATTTATTACACCTTCTACAAGTATCTTCAATATAAGGACCCGTAACATGTGGCTATACGGACCCGGGTCCCTATAAAATCCGATTGTTATTCGGACCCGTGGCAAATATGCACTAAGCTTAGCTATATTTAAACTTTATTAGACGGAACCCGAAAAAATAATAATACAGAGTCCGCTTAGTGGAACCCTGGACATTGAGTAACGATTAAATCATACAATTCAAACAATTATAAAAAAAAACAATAATAAAGTTTATGTATAGCTAAGCTAAGTGCATATTTGCCACGGGTCCGAATAACAATCAGACTTGAGTTTATTAGTACCCAGGTCCGAATAGTCACTTTAAATTTATAAATAATAAATATAAATACTGAAGTCTTTAAAATATTTTAAATAATGTATCCTTTTACTATTTGCTAATTTGATGCACTGAAATGGTTTGTTTTTAGTAAAACCGACATGCGTATATTTTCAAGTACCTGACTATGGGACAGCCCTGTAGCATGAAAATTCTACACCAGGGGCCAGGCATTCTACAGCAGGGGCCAGGCAATAGCAGGGGGGCAGGTAATACATTTTACTAAGTAGAACAAATAAGCAGAGGGGGGCCAGACAAAATGCAGGGGGGCCCCCGGCCCCCCCCTCCGCACGCTACGGGCCTGCTATGGGGGTGAACGCGACGAAATTCGCATAACTTTTTATCAGCGGCATGTTTGCGTGGCGCAATTACACAAATTTTTGTCTCGTATGATACTATCTTAATAGGGAGCCGGAGCCGTCACATTTGTGGGAGCTAGAGCCGGAAAAAAATTTGGCGGCTCCGCAAGCCTGTTCAAAACCAAACACGATTTACAAATAATTTCACATTTTTGTTTAAAAATGCTAATTTTACAATAAACAATATAAAAAATTATTATAATTAATGATTTCTAGTAGATTTACGGCGATGTATTTATTTTCGATAAGCTAAGCATGTGAAGATTTATGACACTACTATTTCTTTCTATTAACTTTTTTGTAGACTTAAAATACATTAAAGAGAAGATATGAAATCTAAAAATCTTCACTTTCAATTGCAGTTTGATTGTTTTGTGAATGTGATATATTCCTGAAATTAATAAATGCCTGTTTTGTGAGACTTAATATTTCAATATGGATTACATTTATTAAGATGTCATTATAGAATCATGTGAGTAGCCACATTTTTTAATTTAAAACATTTTTGTGTCCCTATTATATTAACTTTTACTTCTATAACTTGGATCACTTATTTTTTCTGATTGACTACGATTTTATTGAGATTTATAATTTGAGTCCTAACCGTTTTATGTATCAATATGGTGACCGATTTTAAAAGTTCACAATGTTCATAATTTTGAGACAATATTGAAGATAGTATAACTGATAGTGAAAGAAATAAACATACATTATTACAATGCTTAATATGCACACATTTGTTATTATTATTCTGATGTTTTTTCGTTTGTAATGAGTAAGATTTGAAAGCTGCATAACTAATGGGAAGGTAAAAGTTATATCAAATTTATATATCTTTACCATCTCTGTACAAAGCCAACATACATGAAATATATATCATTAGAAAGGTCATTTATTTTCCTACATGTTGATATAAAAATCATAGTATTTAAGTTTGTAGTCAATAAATAATTGTATAATAAATAAAGGCTATTAAATAGCTCACACTCAGGCCCTCCATCAAAAATGATGTTACACCCATACCTCGCTTTACGGCCTAGATACGTTCCACGAAATTTGGCCGCTAAGTGAAAAGCCGTATAGGGAATCAATTGTTCTAGTACAAATCCATACAAATTCAATGAGATCGGTTCCAAGTTGTTTCAATATGTAACATGGTTTATCATTCAAAATGTATTTTCTCTTTTTATTTTATTTGAATTAAAGCTGCATACATTTGTACATAAAATAATAACACACTCCAACAATCAACAATAGTCTATAAACAAAAATGAAACAATTTCATGTTACATAAAATATGAATATGTATAATTTAAATTTTTTTTAAATGAAGACAATGAAGACATGGTAACCTGCAGATCAATGACGTCATCATTTTCCGCTGGCTTACAGCAATTGTCCAACGTTGTTTGGCTTGCTTTCTTGTCTAGTTCATTCTTCAATGATTTATAACATCTAATGGCTGGGTTAATTCCTTGAGAAATTGAGAGCTACGTATGACGTCAGGATCGTTTTCAAGGAGATTCCCTATCATCTTCAAGTAGATCAAGCACATTACGTTCGTTCAAACCTTCCAAGCCGAGATCTTCTACTAGATCCAAAATATTTTGCCTAATTTCAGGAAGAAAATTAACTTCTGTATGCAGTGCCGAACCTAGTGATTTTAGGGCCCCTCATTGCAGGTCCCTGCATTTTGACATTCGACAACATGACATGATATAATGTACTTTATATTTAATGTAAAAAAATATTTGGGGGCCCCTCAAGCTAAGACCGGGGGGACTTGTGAATTTGGACCCCCCCCTCCCTAGGTACGCTTCTGTCTGCATCAGTCATCAGTATTTTTTTTACATATTCTGGCCATATTTTTTTTTCCATTTATGGTTCATTGTTGTCAATTTTAATTCCTGCCATCATTCCACTGATGCTGTCAACAGTATCCTTAATGTTATAGTTTTTCCAAAATGTTTTAATTGAAGATTCACCATTGGTTTCCCTTATGCTGAGTTGTCGGAAAGTTCGGTGTAGGTAATGTGCCTTAAAAGTGCCTATTGCACCCTTATCCTATGGTTGGATTAGTGCTGTTGTATTTTTTGGAAGGTACTTAATCATGACATCTTCAGATAGTTCGGCTAAATTAGGTAGGATGCCTGGTGCATTATACAAAATAATCAATATTTTTTCACTTTTGTACAAAAGTGTCTTTTTTTTTTTTGGCCGTTATAGCGAAACATTTTAGGCTGTAAATCGAAAACGTGTCATAAATGATGAAGGCCATAATAGTGAAATGCTGTATAAAGAGCGGCCGTATAGCGAGGTATGAGTGTATTTTATATCTATATCGCTATCTGTATAGCCTGATAAAATTTTCAGTTGAAAAAAATTAGGGTTTAGAAAATAAAAATTGAAAACAATTTGTATACTTTTCTGATTAATAACTTTTTATAGTATGTCAATTGTATAGCTTTTAATTCTTTCACAATCACAGATGAAATTGAAACTTGAAAGATACTTCATTTCTTTGTAATAAAATGTTTACTTTAAAGGAACTATTTCAATTACTTTAAAAATTACAGGCATTTTTGTAGCCACACCCATTGTTTCACCAATATTTTTGCTCAAGCCCAAAAACCCTCAGTAATTGCAGGGTATCTAACCAATACTCAATAGGCACAGGCTCCTCGACCGTCAAGACGGTCGAGGTATTTTTTTTTTACCTCGACCGTCAAGACGGTCGAGGTATTTTTTTTTTACCGCTTCAGTCAACAGAATGAACTCTTATGATGTAAAGTTATAAATGCAGTTTATATTATGATATTATTACTTACACAATGATGGTGCTCAAAATCGGCGATCGTTTTCACACAATTAAAGAGTAAACAGAATGAATGAGAACTCTTATTTACTGCAGACGTTGATGACGTTATTTACTGTTAAAAATCGGAGATATTTTTTTTTTCGGGGACCATAAATAGATATTGCTCCACACCCTAACCCTATCCCTAACCCTATCCCTAATCCTAACCCTAATCCTATCCCTAACCCTATCCCTAACCCTAATCCTATCCCTAACCCTAATCCTATCCCTAACCCTATCCCTAATCCTATCCCTAACCCTAATCCTATCCCTAACCCTAATCCTATCCCTAACCCTAATCCTATCCCTATCCCTAACCCTAATCCTATCCCTAACCCTAATCCTATCCCTAACCCTATCCCTAACCATATCCCTAACCCTATCCCTATCCCTAATCCTATCCTTAACCCTAATCCTATCCCTAATCCTATCCCTAACCCTATCCCTAACCCTAATCCTGAAAAAAAAATCTGGAAAAAAAAATGTATGATTTATTAAAAAATGATCATCAATAGATATTGCTCGACACCCTAACCCCCTATCCCTAACCCTGATCCTGAAAAATAAAATCTGAACAAAAAAATGTATGTCTCTATCAGGAATCGAACCCGCACATAGCTAGCCAAACAGGGTCTCAGCCAAGCGAACAACCGACATCACTAGCGCGCCACACAAACTAACCTCTTATTTTAATGTATAATTGCTCGGCTATGCAATTGTTGACGGTCGAGGTAAAAAAAAAATACATCGACCGTCATATGACGGTCGTGGAGCCAGTGCGTACTCAATAGGTCAAAATATAATACTATTTTTTAAGACGCAGTCTGTAGTTTTTAAATAAAAATTTTGTTCACGAAGTTAATTATTTTACTTAAAAGCTGATACTTATTGTCAATAGCAATTGGTGAATTATATAACAACTGTATACTACCGAAACCTTATTAGTAAACTTTAAAATTTCTGCATTGCAATTTTTGTACTATATTTGCTGATGTCTGATGTTTATAGTCTAGTTTCTTCAGCCGGAAGTGACAACGATGTTTTTCTTTTATTTTCGTACTCTGAAATCACGTGACCATAGTACATGTACTCATATATAAAAAAAAAAAACAGCGAAAACAAACAGAAAGAAATCATCTGCTTATAAATATGCCAGATTCTTCTAACTTTTCGAATATTGATATTTTTCTGCATGGTTATCTATCTTTCTAATATAAATACAAACCCTGCCACAATAATTATTCAATTTCCCTTTTCTTTTGCATTAGGAATAATCTCCCTTTTATTTCGGTCGCTTTGACGTGGAATTTTATATTCCAAATAATTTACTTTTAATCAAATCCATTAAAGCTAATCATGATACAAATTCATTTAGTTACATAATTTACTAGTTGATATATTGAATCATGACTGGATATATACGAGGTATCTCACACTCTGTTAATAATAAAAGACAAACTAGTCATTTTGTAGTTTCAGATACTGATAGTGACAAGAAATCTAGCATTAAAGTCAATAAGCTGAAAGATGGGCACGGATATGTTAGTAACAAAATGCAAAATAAAAAGGCAGCCAGAGTATATGTGTTTGGGGATTCAGAATTAGTTGATGATGAGGAGGATAATGTTGTATTTGAAATGCGAGCACGCCATAAGAAAACCTCAAGTTTTATGCCTGATAATAAAGAGCAACCACCTGATTATTTTGAAAAAGAAATAGTTGAAGGAGAAACATTACAAGCAATAGCCTTAAAATATGCTTGTCAGGTAATAATTCAAGTAATTTTTGGTTGCTCCATAAATTAGTGAGGTATAGATTCAGAAATGTTAAAAAAATATTTACCAATTTTTAGTAAAAAATTTCACTTGTTTCTTAAACATTGTCCGATTTCCTACACCAGAGTGATTTTCATGGTTTTAAATAAGTTTTTCTACTTTGCAATAATTGATTGGACATCACAACTTTACACTATTTTATTTATGTTGCATTGTCCGCCGACCAAAACGGCATCATAAACATTGCATAATAATTGATGCAGAAAGGAACAAAGTTTAATAAAATTCCAAACTTGGTGTAGATATTTGAATTTTTTTTCTAATTCCACCTCTTGCACCATAGTTTTTTTTAATAAATTAAAGTTAAAAAAAAATGGGAGCTGAAAATATAATTTAGCGGACTCAGGTATTACCCATGATTTTGCTAGATACAAACTAAGGGATTTTCCTTCATTTTTTGGGGTTTTTTTCCTTTTCATGCTAAAGTAATTTGTGTTGCAGGATGGTTTGTCACACATTTCTAAACATATTAAACCAAAACTGTTGGTGGAGGGTAACCTGCATATGTATTTATATATATTATTAATCTCAAATCTTTTTGTCTTCAACTTAGGTTTCGGAGATAAAAAGAATCAACAATTTAATACAGGATCAAGAATTTTATGGTCTAAAAGTTATCAAAGTACCAATGACACGATATGGTATTCTTTCTGAAAAGTTTGGCAATAAAAGCATGCTTCCAACACAACTCAGGCATTCAGCGAGTCTTTTTGATGATTCATCAGAAATCTACAATGGTCATTTTGAAGAAAGTAACTCTAAACACGATCTCAGTGATCCAGAAACACAAATAAAAATTTTAAGGACATTGAGCATAAAGGATAACTTTTCAGCTCAAGATAAAGAGGCTGAAAAGTTTCTCCAGAAAATGGATGAAGATTTGAAAAGATTCAAACAAACTTCTCGTAGACCTAAAGAATCATTAACTGAAGTAATTTCAGTATTGACTAATAAAAGCATTCATCCCTTACAGACTAGCAAACCTGTCAAAAAGTTCAGTGGAGCAGACTGTGGAATCACTTGGTGGAAAACATTAATTGCATTTATAGCCCTAACAACTTTGTTTCCTTTAATGATTTATATTTTTTATAAATTTAAACTATTTCCTTTTAATCATTAGAGTTAAGACATTTATATTTCTTGTTTGAACATAAAATTAACAATCTTTTGTTTATCTATCTTGGAATTTAGTAAGCCTTCCTAGTACATTTAGAATTGAGAAGACTAAAATATATAGATTTTTTTCTGTAAGTCGTACTTTTAAAAGTATTGAAAGTACCTGCATAGATTTTGATCTGGGCACCAGCCAGAAAATCTGTGCCCCTGACAAACTCTGACTAATGAGGTCACTCTTGTTGCGGCTAATAAATAAGAATAAATTTCAAAAGTAACCTGGCCCCCTCAGGGCCTCTGACAAGTGTTAGAGTTGCCTCTGACCTATGACAGACCATTTTTGAGTATCTTCATAATGAAAATTACTATTTTTTTAAAATATATATTTAATGCCATATCATAATAATAAGGCGGGTTGTGCAGCCATACATGGCGCATGCAGTAGATCGCCAAAAATGTAACTCCATTCTGGCTCTGCATGGCCACATTTTATATTTCAAAAGTGACATGGGTCCCTAATACATTTTATAAAAGGCTGCTAAATAGATTAATGAGATCCTTTTATGAACCTATGAGTTGGGAGCCACTGGTCTTTAAAAAAGGACAATGTAATAGTTTTGAGCTTCTTTCGTTTGATCTTTATGTCTTTTTTGAATATTTTCTTGAAGGCATTTTAGTATTTAAAAAAAAAAATGAAAATTTCATTGATATAAAAATGGAATTGTGATACAAAAAAGCTTAATTACCTTGGTTTATAAATTTTTGTAGGAATTTTTTTCTCTTAAAATACATATAATTTTCAAATTTGAAATTATAATTCTATACTGTTAAAAAAAGGCTAGGACTGTCTGCATTGTTTAATTTTTCTCATATTTCGCTTTGTTAAATTGATAAGCATGTTTTACTCTTTTTTTTTTAAACTGTTAAGTTAATAGTCCAATTGAACCAGAGTCTTTCATATGTTAACCTGATATTTTGTTTTATTAAATTAAACTTTTTTTTGTTATCGGGAAATGTTTGTATGCTTATGTAAAGTGAGTGATCATACCTACAAATATTATCCATAAAATAAGTATCACTTAAATAGTAAATTAATTTCTTAACACAGTTGATGATCTTTTTCTTTATAACCAAATGAGATTATTTGAAATGTACTGTAGCCAATAAGTAAACAGATAGTACTCCCTCCCTATATATAGGCCTTATATATTTAAATATATAAATAGTTTACCAGATATAGTTCATATAACTTAAGATATTACTAGCTCTGTTAACTTGTAGGATATTGTACATAGTTTATTTAAATATATATTGTTTACTTGGTCAACTTGTACTCATAGTGGGGGTTTTTGCAGTTAAGCCATATTAAAAAAGAAATGCTAAAAATATTTAAAATTATCCTGATTGAAAGGTTTTATTAGTATTTTACCCGTCGTCTGAATCTAAATTTATATTAAAAGCAAAATTGTATGGTCTAAACATTTTTTGTGTGTGTGTCAATAGTAGGCTTATATATGTTTAAATTGATATGTTGAATTTGTATGGGCATCATAATGGAAAGTTTACTCTGAGGGTGAACAAAGAAAACTAGTCCTGGTTTATCTACTTTATTTATTTAATCCATCTCATTCAAGATGATTGCACATGCACTTTCTAGGATTAGTCATGCATTTCACTGAGCTGATTTTATTTCCACTTCTTTTTATCCCTTGATGCTTTCTGCACTTTTCTTTAAAGTCACATGCATTGGCATTAAAAGAAATTACTTCATTTCATAGTTTCTGATGTTGTAATGAAAAAGTCTATTTGAAGTATTTTATTTATACAGACTACACTTTTGCATCTAGTTCTGCTTTTAAGGTTCAAGTTTCACAAGTATCTTAGAGTATCAACTTGTGCTGTTCTAGTTATCACTTGTTTTGAAATTTTTCTTACATTGTTTCAAAATGAAATATCTCTTTCATTTATTAAAATTTCTCGATGTTTCTCATGGCCTTGATCTTTCTGAATTTTTCATTGATGATATGGAAGTCTGGTTTATTTTTCTGCTAAACCCAAGAATCTTATTGTTTTGTTATTATCTATTGTAAAAAAACCTTGTCAAAAAAAATTAGCAATACAAGTCATCCTTATTTAAATTTAACTGTTGTCCTAAGTCATTTATATATGTCACCATTTTAACTGATTGCACTACTCCCCTTAACAATAGAAGAGCTCCACCATGAAATCTCCTTGGGTCCATACAAAGAGGACACCCAAAGAAAAGATACAAGGACAACTTCAAAGCACACATAAATTGGGGCAGTTAAAACCCATATCTTCTAGATACTACTATGCTAACAGAACAATACGGTGGTATTAGATATGAATACATCTACCCATTTGTGTAAGATCATTAACACTGTCAGGGGTTTACAAAAGCTGGTTAACATCAGGTAACTGATGCTTTTGGCCCATGAACAATGGTGTACCCTGCCTAGCAGTGGATGCATGTTTCAACTTCAAAGCCATGAGTACCCACAGATAGACTGCACCAAAAATTCATTCCTCATTCTCAACACATGAGATTACCTCTAGAATAGACCAGTGGTTTTTAAAGTGTGGGAGATTACCTCTAGAATAGACCAGGGGTTCTTAAAGTGTGGGAGATTACCTCTAGAATAGACCAGTGGTTCTTAAAGTGTGGGAGATTACCTCTAGAATAGACCAGTGGTTCTTAAAGTGTGGGAGATTACCTCTAGAATAGACCAGTGGTTCTTAAAGTGTGGGTCGCAACAAAATTTAAATTTATAACTCAAGACTTGAGAATCTGCATATGAATAATTACAACTATTTCTCTATGTGTCACAAAACTTAACATTTTTAAATGAATCTGCTATGTAAAAAGGGAAATTATGTATAAAATTAATGATGCTTTAATGCACTGTTTTTGTAGTTTTTTTCTTTGCAAGGGGGTGGGGGGTGGAACAAAACAGTTTTTATACTTGGGTCACAAAACCAAATTAGTGGCAATAAACTAGTGTCTTATGGTAAAAAATGTTATTAGCTACTGGCATACATAAGGTATAATTTTAATCTTGCAGTCTCTTTGTTTTGCATGTCCTCTTCTATCCTGGCATCTGAATGATTTATTTATTTATTAGTATGTATTATTAGCTCCCTTCTATTTATTTTAATCTTTGATGCACAGATTGTTAGACAAGTTGACATATATCTAGTGTTACCTGTGGCTTCTTTCTACTTAATTTTTATCTCATGTTACCACGTGAGAGTCATTTTTGCCAGGCACTCAAGTGACTAGCTGTAATTGAGTTCTCTTCGTTGCTGTCATCATCATACAGAATTAAAAAAGAGCATACTTTCTTTTTCTGAAGGCTTGCAAGCTTCTGTTTATTTTGAGGTCTTTTTCCCAGTCCTGAATCTTAGAATTTTTTATGCCCAATATTTTTTAGGATTTCACCATCATCAAATAATGGTAGTTTCTAAAATTAGCTTTCAGGAATTTTTCGACACTATGACATTTTTGAAACATTTTATATACTATTTATATCCTCAAGCTACTAAAACTATTTCTTGTCCTTATTCTCTCAGCCTAAATGAGGCTATTAAGTTTGGTGAAGAATCCATTGAGCAAGAGCACATATACAGTTAAACCTCAATTTACAAGCATAATTTGTTTCAGAGAGATGATTGTAATCCAAAACACTTGTACATCAAAGCAGATTTCCCCATGAAAACTTATATGATTCGCTCCAGAAAAGTAAAATAACTCTTATGCATAGTAATGAATATATTTATAACTTAAAATATACATATTACTCATATTGCAAGACCTTGCTTATATAACCAGTTAGAATCAATTCTAAAAAAATGCGCCCTTCTTGCAAGGCATATATCAAGGCAAATTTTGCTTGTCTTGTGAATCACACATAAACAAAGTTTCTCATAAACCATGGTTTAACTGAATACTCTTTATGTGCTGACTTCTATAACTTTGGCATTTTTACAATTCATAATACAAGAAGTGGCGTTCTTTAATGCTTGATGTTGAACTCTGTCCTTGGTTGTGAAAACGTGTACTATTTCTGTCATATTTGTAAGCCTAGCTAATGAGAATGTTCTAAAGATCCACTCCTGTAGAATGATGGATGATCCAGCTAAATATACACTAGCACAGTTCATAATTGTATTTTTATTGCCCTGGTAGAAAGAAATCTATTCATATTTATCTTAACCTATTACTGAAGTTGATGAACATGTAGTATTTTGTGAGGGATCTAGTGTAATCTTCCAGCTAATTTTACAAAGTACAAGTAGTTGTCAACCAATGCTTCCCTGGTGCGATTCAAGACCTAACCACAGCTGATGTTTCTCTCCTCCCCCCTCTGACCGGCATGTTACAGATTCAAGTCCTCATTCGAACTTGTTTGCTTATGTCCTCTGGCATAGCCTCGGTTATGGTAGGGATGTATTAAGGGCTCACAAAATTGTCCCAGTAAGTTATAGGATCTCTGTGATTTAAATCCACCCTCTTTTACTGAAGGCTTATGCTTGGAGCCAATATTTGACGTACATACCTGTGATAGATGAGTACCATGCTCTTGTTCACCTCACCTAGATACAGTTGTTGGATTATAAAGGTGACATCCACAGCCTATTTAAGGCAAGCAATGTTTTATTATTAAAGGCTATTAAATGTTTATTTTATTGAAAGAAAACTGAACTCACATTTTTTTTATCATGGACTAAGGGCAATTTATTATAATGGAGGCTACAGGTGATTTTTTCTCTTAAAATTGAAGTAATAAATTTTAGCATTTTTTTTTCTAAGAAAGAACACACTAAATTAACTAATATAGCATTCTTCATTCCGGTCCATTTAGACTTTATATGTGAATTCAAATTGCCGTTCATATAATTGTTTATGTTATTTTAATCAAATGATCTGCCATTGTATTAATATTTAAATTTTTGTCTTTTTTTTATGTACATTGATTTTTAACATAAACAATATACATACACTTATTGCCTTTCCTCAAGTGTAATACAATCACATTAAATTAAAAAAAAACTCATATTTATAAAATAGAGAATGTTATATATAATAGAGAATATTTATATTCTACTAAAGTGCCTTAGATCTTAAAAAATTTCATGTCATAACCTAAGTCCTTTGTATTTTTTATTCTAAAATTTGACCTTTCTGTAATTTTTTAAAATCACTTTTTTTGACTTCATGTTGCAATTACCTTTGAGCGACTCTGAAATGTCTTATATATGTTCATATTATGTATAGTAAATGTAATTGGAATGTTGGGAAATAATTACTCATGACAGATTAAAAACAAGAGAAATTCTATTTTCTCTGAAATTATGTAAAAAAAAAAGCTCCTGTTTTCATTTTAAATTGTTAACTTGTCCATTGTTAATATATATAAATTAATAATGTCATATTATCTGTTGTAAGGATGTGGCCACTTTTAATCCTAGATTGAACTCTTTTGACATGCTAAAGGTTGCTTATCTGATGGGGGACACCATCTCACACTGACTGCAGTGTAAGTAGCTGGCATTACTGGGATTCAAATATTCTTCTAAGATACCTATAATCATAACAATGACCAAGTACTAATAAGTAGTAATTAAGTTTGAATATTGTTTCCAAATCATTTATCATCAGATCTGTGATTTATATTGTAGTTCAATCAAAAAGTATCATTAGTAAATTTAGAAATGGCTTTTAATTATACTTAAAAAAATGCCCCAAAACTTACATATTTAAAAAAATTACTTTGACAGCATTGCTCCCCCCTCCCTTAAACTTGGCTATAGTCCTAAGACTGCCTTTATATCTTTATGGCCATGCTCTAGTTCACAGAGGTGTGTATGCATTCATGCTGTCACTATAAACTAAAATAACAAAATGAAGACACATTTTTTAAAATTTAAATTAAAACAAATATTTCTTACTATCAGCAACAGAAATACAAAAACATATACATATAATTTAATATGTTGGACCTTCATCATCATCTTCATCGTCATCACCATATCCTTCTCCATTATCAAAATAGTCCAGGTTGTAATCAGTTTCCTGAAAAAAAAAAAAAATAAAAGACAGCACCAGTAGTTATTTAATCCATACCAAAATTTCTAATTTAATAAGCATCCAATGTTTAATTGAAAAGAGCTTGTTCTAAGAATGTAGATACTAAATTTATTAATACCTGTAGATCTTAAATATTAAAATGTTATGAGCTTGTAAAAAGTCACATGTTTCAATTTCTGAAATAACTTCAAAAGTGCCATTTTCAGATGTCATTGTCCATAAAACTATAAAACATTCATGCTTCTAACTTCTGCAACATTGACATAACCCATAGAAAACACTCAGTTTTTTTACTGCTTCAAATTAATAGTAACATGATTTTTTTTTGCCTCAATCATGGCAATTCATCAAGTTTGTCAAGAGACTCAAAAACACAACAAAGGACACATGTTAAAAATTTTGTAAAAATTAATTGAATCACATTTATGCTTTATCATTATGTTAACTTTTTACTCTTCAGTGAAATCTTTAAAATAAATGTATTATCCATTTAATCTATTATTTGGTGAAAAAATAAATAATTTGTACATATTTTCAAATGCAAAAAAACTTAATATAGTCTGTATTTGCACTATAACCCCTGTGTGTGCATTTGAACCTCTGTGTGTGCATTTGAAACTCTGTCTGTGTGTGCATTTGAACCTCTGTCTGTGTGTGCATTATAACCTCTGTTCTATTCTATGAAGCAGTAATTATTTATTACCAAATTGTATTGTCACTGATAAATCAATTATTATTTACAGCACTACATTTTTTTTTATTTGAGTCATTTTAGTATGAGATTATTTTGCTCAATATAGGGTTTTATGTCTATATTAAAATACTATTTTCACAGTTTTATAGAAAAATAGATAAGCTATTTAATGGTGAGATTTTTGATTTACAAATTTAATCAAACACCATAAGAATATTGAAAAACATACTTTACTCTCAATAATAGATCATTTTAGCCATAAATAAAGTTTAAAATAATGTATAACTTTAATGATATAATAGCAATTAGTCAAGTAAACAAAAACTTGGAGTGAAAGTAGGAACCAATACTTTTTTACGCAGATTTGGACTGTTTACAGTAGACGAATGTTTACTGAAGAAACAAAAAAATGTAAATAAAGAAGTAGTTCATCAATTTAAAAAAGAAAAAAATCAGAACAAGAAATTTTTCGACCACAAAAGAAAAAGAAAGCTACAATTATAGAAAAATCACAGTGCACAAGTTTTACCTCCTCAATTTCTTCATCCTCGACTTCCTCTTCGTCCTCTTCTCCATCTTCTTGTTCCTTTTTCCTATCTTCCTCAACCCCTTCTTGTCCTTCAGCATCATCAAGATTATCTGTCTTGACATCTGTTTCTTCCAGTTTCTGACCAGACCAAACAAATATTAAGTTACTAAACAAGATGCAGACTGAATTAGAGTAAAATATTTCAAATGACCGCAAATAATTTATTTAAGCTCATTACAGAGGTATCTACAATAAATTCAACTATGGTGAAGCCTCTAAGTAATGCCCATGAGCTGGAATACAAAAACAACTATATTTATAAACATTACAACACTTTCATCACTGTTGACTGCAGTATCAATAGTAAGGGGATTGACAGAAGGAGAGGGATTACAACCAGGTAACAGAAGTGTGGTGTAAAGGACTAGATGTATACAAGGCCGTAGCCAGGGGGGGGGGGGGGGCTGCAGCCCCCCCCCCTTAAATTAATTCTAAAAATCAAATTTTATTACAAAATATAGTTCTTTATCATTGTGTTCCAATTTTTTCTTATATAAACTCTCCGCACAGCCCCCCCCCCCAAAACAAAATCCTGGCTACGGCCTTGGATGTATACATTTATGTTTGTGTATGTTTGAGGTTATTTGTCGCTATGACCTTCATATTTTACAAAAGGTGTGTTATTTTTGCTACTTGGAAAGGAACTAATCCAAATAGGGAAGGTAGAGAGCCACTCCAGTGAAAAAGTTAAAGCTGACATGTTTCAGTCAATGCCTATTGTAGAAGGTATTGATTCAGTCATGCCTAAACATCACAATACTCTTTGCAAAACTACTCTGCAGGGTAACATTTAACAATAGATAGGAAAGAAAGGCTGTTCTAAAAAACAGGGTTGGTAGCATTAAATAATAGACAGGACAGAGATGCTGTTCTAAAAAAACAGGGTTGGTAGCATTAAATAATGGAGAGGACAGAGAGGCTGTTCTAAAAAAACAGGGTTGGTAGCATTAAATGACAGAGAGGCTGTTCTATTAAAACAGGGTTGGTAGCATTAAATAATGGACAGGACAGAGAGGCTGTTCTAAAAAAACAGGGTAGGTAGCATTAAATAATAGTCTGGACAGAGAGGCTGTTCTAAAAAAACAGGGTTGGTAGCATTAAATGACAGAGAGGCTGTTCTATTAAAACAGGGTTGGTAGCATTAAATAATGGACAGGACAGAGAGGCTGTTCTAAAAAAACAGGGTAGGTAGCATTAAATGACAGAGAGGCTGTTCTATTAAAACAGGGTTGGTAGCATTAAATAATGGAGAGGACAGAGAGGCTGTTCTAAAAAAACAGGGTTGGTAGCATTAAATGACAGAGAGGCTGTTCTATTAAAACAGGGTTGGTAGCATTAAATAATGGACAGGACAGAGAGGCTGTTCTAAAAAACAGGGTTGGTAGCATTAAATAATAGACAGGACAGAGATGCTGTTCTAAAAAAAAACAGGGTTGGTAGCATTAAATAATGGACAGGACAGAGAGGTTGTTCTATTAAAACAGAGTAAGTAACATTATAGAATGGACAGGACGTATTGTACATTGATTTTTTTTCCACATAATAACATGAATTAATTGTCAGATTTCAACTTGTCATAATTAACAAGCAAATTACCTCTAATAACTTTGAAACATCATCTACTTTTGTCATTTTAGCTTTTTTGATACTAGGCTGAATGGACCTCACAACTTTCTTTCGTTTCACTTTATCCTTTAATTCAATGGGAAATCTGCTCCAATCTATAAGGAAAGAATATATAAATTTAAAAATAGCACAAAAAAAAACAACCAACCTACAAGTTTACTAACGATAAAAATAAAATAAAAAGTAAATATTAAAAAATTATTTTAGTTACCAGGAACCCAGTTTCCAACTGAATCATTAGAACCTAATTGATATTTGTCTGAGTAGCGTACAATATCTTTTACTTTGTTCGGTTCTTTGATATAATAAGGAGACTTATGAAAAGATTCTCTCAACTCCTGTTTCAGATTAAGAAAGTAGCTATTGTCATCATTTTTCATTAAGGGGACTGGTTTAAATAAAAGTGGCTGAAAAATAAAAGGCACATTAATGTTTCAGTACATATGAAAAACCATGTTGTGATATTAATTTGCCATATTAAAAAAATGAAAGTAAAACAAAAAAATATGGAATATACAAATAAAAAGTTAACTTCACTCAAAAATCTACTTTTGATCTTATCATTTAGCTGGAAACAAGACATAAATTAATCATAATTAATCTTGAAATGAATTTCCATCATTATCAAGTGAACATTCAGCATTTAGCCAAATAACCACTTGTAGTTAATAGAGATGTGGAACTTGGTATTTGTTATTGAATACATTTTTAGAGTACTCTTGCTTGCACCATGGGTACTTGCACTTGAAACTACTAATAATACATACATCATTTTCCAAGGTTTTTTTTGTGAGTAAGCAAGTTTGTAAAAACTTAATATAATTATTTTATGCTATAAAAAGAGTGTAGAATAAATATGGCAAAGCCACAAGTTGTTCATTTTGGATTTGAAATTTGAAAAATGAACATCTAATGAGGGTAAAAAGTCCCCTGCGTCTTCATGGTCTAAATGTAGAAAAAAAGGTTAGAGTGTTTGTACAGTATATAAAATTCTACAATTCGTAATTTTGTCTTTTTCTGACTTTATTTGTTAATAATGGTTCTAAATGCTGCTGTTTACTATACAGTATTGATTACATTTGTTTATGACTGTGCTGTTGGTATTGATTACATTTGTTTATGACTGTGCTGTTGGTATTGATTACATTTGTTTATGACTGTGCTGTTGGTATTGATTATGCATTTGTTTATGACTGTGCTGTTGGTATTGATTACATTTGTTTATGACTGTGCTGTTGGTATTGATTACATTTGTTTATGACTGTGCTGTTGGTATTGATTACATTTGTTTATGACTGTGCTGTTGGTATTGATTACATTTGTTTATGACTGTGCTGTTGGTATTGATTACATTTATTTATGACTGTGCTGTTGGTTTTTAATGCACATAAAATATTTTAGGACACTATTTGTTTCAATAAAAATCTTTCAAAATATTTTTTTCTGCATTTCTCTTCTCTAAAAATTGGTGCGCCTTTATGGTCTGAAAAATACGGTAATCTCTAATATCAATACATAAATAGAATAATAAATAAATATTGCAAATATCACTTACAGGATATAAAGGAGGAGGTTGTGCAACTGTAGGTAAAATTTCACCACGGCCTAAACCAAGAGCCTCTAAATTAATTGAACCTCCCCTCCCTCTACCACGCCCCCCCGCTGTCACCCATGTTTTCAAATTGAGAATTCAACTGAAGACCATCTGAAAAAAAAAATTAACAGTATAATACTACCACTACTAATAGAAAACATTAACATTTTTATAATTATCCTATACTGAGCCACCGCCAGAAAATCTTGGCCCTATACAGCCTCTGACCAGTGGGTCCCCATATCCCCACCCCAGATAAAAACAAGCCAAGACATTTTAAAGCAGATTTCCGGTGTACATGTCTCATTAAAGGGTTAGATCTATCTGTCCCTTACAATTCTTAATCTCCAATAGTAGCCAACAATGTGTTAAATAAGCCTATTTAAGTTTGTATCTTATCGCTAAAGTTAGGCCATAATAATCTTTGAAAACTGGGCTCTCTCTGACATACCCCAACTCTTAAATCATTTTAGCCCTGGGTCCATGACAAATTCTCAGTTTACTCTCTCGTAATTAGGCATTTAAATTCAAAGCACATGGTCCCCCTAAGTTTGGGGCCCTATACAAGTGTACCGGTGCACCCCCTCCCCTTGCAGCAGATCTGATTTTATTATTTTTTTTTTTAAATATGATTGCTCAAAAGAATACTAAATATTTTATAAATCATTTATCTTTACTAATAATAATTACTCAAAAGATATTTAATTTAATTTTTAATGGAGAATACGAATTAATTAAAATTATATAAAACTTTCAATATTAGTGATAGCTAATAAAGCTATATATTTAATATATGATATAGCCTGCCATAGCCACAGATATATCTACAATAAATGACAAGGAAGAGTTCTTCTTAATTTAATATGATTAATATGAATATGTTATGTATAATAATTATGTATTCAGCATGCCCTATGACGGCTATGATATGCCTAGGCATAGGTATATATTTATTGTAGATATATCTGTAACCCGCACAGTTATAGAAAAATTTCAAGATACAGATTATTATATCAATAATAATGATGCATAATTAACACATGAATAAAAAAAATAAGATCAATTCAATATGAATACTTTAATTTAAGTTTAACTTTCAGAATAAAATACATTTTGAACAATTATTATTTGAATATTATTTCTACATCAAAATTACGTTATAGTTAACAATACATTTTTACAAAGGTGGGATGTACATTTTCTACGTCCTCTACTCTAGATTTTTCGATGTTACATGTGTAGCACATATTTTAGTGATCAGAGAACAGACTGCCATGCATGGTTGATAAATCTCATTCATATCACCATATGTATAGTAAAAATGCGAATGTTAGCTTAAAACCGGAAACTATAATTGTAAACAAGAAAAAAATTCCCAAAGTACATGTAATTTATTTCATAACACCATCGAGGAGTAAATTTCTTGCAAAAGTCAGTTTTAAAATAGTCCAAACACCCAGCCCAATGATCAGTATAGTATGTTATAAATGACACATTTGTATAAATGCCATTAATTTGTTGTAATACTTTTAAATATTACAAAATTTCTTACATTCTCGACCTTCCTTACCAACAACATTGACCAATGACCCAATTTTAACATAATAACTTTTCATTGTGTATGCACAACAAAGTTCACTACCTCCATTCTATAGAATTTTGATATATTTATTTTTCTTTCTTAGTATTATCTTAATACTTATACTAAAAACCCACTAATATTATATTGTAAACTCTAATGAATGCTTAAAACTGCGTACTTAAAACTATTAATAAACTAGTATGCTAAGTTAACATAAATAAACCACAACCATTTCCCAATCCAATCTTACACTGCTCGCTATATGCAGTGACTATAGCCTAAACTACTATAGCCAATATATGCCTAAAATAAAAGATATCATTCCGGTGTTAAGGTATATCAAAATCTTTTAATCTTTGTGTAATTTTAAAAATGATGATTTCTTTATTATTCCTTACTGGAATACTGCCTTTCAGTACTTTCACAAAATTATTGCATTGCCTTTGGACCTAGACTACACTAAGTCCAGTGTTATAACTTTATGTAAACAGTGATGTAATATTAAATATAAAAGGTTTGTAGTAGTAGTCTAATCTGTGCTGTTAGTTGAGTGGGCCTACTGCTACTGTATAAATTAATTTAGCTTTAATGTCACAACCTTTTATTAACTCAAGCTTTTAAATATTAGCTTAATAAATCAGGATGTCTTTCAGTTTGCTGAGTTGGTTTAATAAGAGAGGAAAAAAAAATTAAGCAATAATTTGAAAAATGTACATTAGTTGTGTTATGTATGTCCTGATTGTGCCTTGGTCCTGCTGTTTATTGGTCAGATGCTTCCAACCTAGCTAAAAATTGGCTTAATCTCTTAGAGCCAAATGTTTTTTTTTAACTGTAATGTACTCTTTTGTAAAAATTCCACACATAAAAAACTAATACTTTTTGATATTAGAATAATTAGCAAAGATGGTATAATTTTATTAGATTTCAAAAGCAGTGTAAGTTTAATAAAACTAGTTGTATTATTTTATTAGAGTATGATTTGTTTGTAATATTTAAAAATAAATTAGCTTAATTTTATCTTTTTTTTGTAACTAATGTTTCCTGATTTAACATTAAGAAATGACTATAAAAAAATATCTGCAGATACTACATTTGACTCGCTACTGTCTAGCCTCCATACATTCCATACTTATTTGAAACTAATAAATGTTTCTAGATTAACAAAACTTTACTGAACCAGTTTTAATGATATTTAACTCTCTTAAATAATGATGCTATATTTGATAAACATCATTTAAAATTAAGGACTTGCTAGATTTCTTTAAGCTTTTTACTTTCATAATTTGTCATAAAGCTTGCTTTTCAAAATTAGCTTTTGCTAAAATTATAGTTTAGACTAAGGCATTTGAAGAAGTACACCTTCAGTTAAGTCATTCTAATGTGTCTGGATGCTGTGGAAAAAACTGACAAAAATGCTTTTAGATAGAAAAAGAGTTAGACGCATTATTTAATTTTTAAAATCTCAAAAATTTATAGCAAAATTTTTATGATTATATTTGTGTGCTGCATGTTAAAATTCACTTAACAACTTAATGTATGATTTGCGCCATTTTCAAAACTATTTCCAGTTAAATAACAAATTTTCGTTGTGGAATGTTTTCATGATCATCATCATTTGCTCCCTAACAAGTTTTTCATTGAGGGAACTTCATGGATATAGCCATGGATAGGTTTCTTCATTCCTCTCAGTGTGATTTCAAGTTGCTACATCTTGGCCTGTCCATTCCTAAATGCCAGCAGTCCAGTTCTTTCTAGTATGGCCTATCTTTCATACTCCTTCAAGGGTACCTTGCACTATAGTATTGCATAGAGTATTGGGTATTTGGCGGAAATCCAAGTCAATTTTTATTTTTTCACCAGACTGTTAATTCTGCCTTGCTTCCAACTGTGGTGTTGATCATTACTTAATTCTTGTCAATGCTCATTTCAGTGTCGTAGGCACTGGTGCTGATTACAAGTTTGTTGGTGAGGTCTTGGCATTCACCATTGCTGCCTCCCCACCATCAGGTCTATATCATCAGCAAGTACCAAACCATCAGTATCATCAGTCACCCCAGTAAAGTTAAGCTTGGGGTCATAAATCGCCTCAGGGCCTTTATGCCAAGAATTAAAATGTATATTTAACAGACACAAAAAAATCAAGCAATAAAGAATATAATTTTTTTTATTGTTACTGATGATAATTACATATTAGTGGTTAAGGTACTATCAGACATTTTAAATAGATTGGGTTATAAAATTATTGGGCCTATATACCGAACTCATCTCTTCATCTTCACTGGTTGAATAGTTCAAGCTTTGAATAATACCTAAATCATAATTAACTTTGTCATCTTTTAAATACTTATATTTATCTTAATAACTTAATAACTAATCCAGTTCATCTATATATAAGTTATACTGAGCTATTATGCAAGCTAATAAATAATTTTTCACATAGCTTATTTTGCTTATTAAAAATAATATACATAGTTTAAAACAAAAATTCTATGTTTATTTACTTTTATTATTGAGGTATACTATTAACTGAGATAGGTATGAAGTTAACTAGTTTTAATAATTATATAAATATGCTTCTCTTTGTAAATGATCAGTTTTGTTTATTTTATTGCAGGTATAGTCACTGATTTCACTTAATTCTGAGATAAAGCTAAACAAAGTACAGACATGTCTAACGCAGCACGCTATGGAAGAATAGTATTTAGGCATGTTAAAAATCAAACAAGTAAGTGTATTTTTATATATATATATATATTAAAATGAAACCATTGATGTATTGTATGTTAGTTTATTCAGCATTGAAATCTTAGAATGAAAAACCACTAAACGTGGGATAGCACCACTTCATGACAACATTAATTTCCTTTGCTGATTATTTTCCCTATTAAATTATAGGGTGTAACAATAGCTTTCTTAGATAGACTTATACATTTTTAGAACCACTGGTTAATTGGTTAAGTCAACATTGAAAGTTCATGGGCCAAGGACACAGGCAGAGATTTTGATAATTAGAATTCCAGCGTGTTATCTTTGTTTTGGGTGGAATAAATCTGTCAATGAGCGCGACGACACCGGAGGTAATGGATAAGACGTAATTAGGGAGACAAAGAAATACTAGCCCAAAGTGAGTTTTAGCCGCACCAATCCCTAGGCTGGAATAATGAGTCTTTAATATGTAGATGAGTTAGAAAGGGTGTTTGGGGGCCAATCAAAAGTTCTGGGGCTAAGAGTCACGTGATAATTCACCATCATATAAAATGAGATGTAATTCAGATTAAGAAGAGACCGACGACAGACCGACGACAGACGTATAGATCGACAGAAGGACGATAGAGAGAGACATCAAGACACCATATTAGATATACGTACTTTGCCTGTAGGACAGTATGCATGTTAGATATACGTACCCTTACCGTTAAGACAGTATACATATTAGATATACGTACTCTACCGCAAGACAGTATACATATATTGACAAGTTATTAAGTATACACACTCTTACACGACACACAGTATACAGGCAGTAATGAATTATCTTTATGTATTAGCAAAAAATATTTTTTTGTAACTAAAGTGTTGTAACAAATGTGTTGTAACAAAAGTGGTGTTATTTTTATTTTTTTAATCATCGTTTGTTTACGCTCTTAGTCTATCTATTTATTATCTTTGAACATGAATTTATTGACCTTATTTAATCTTTCTTTTGAAGGCTTAAAATGTACTCTTTCAATTATACTACACCTTTAAAAAATTTTAAATCTGTTTAAATTTACATTGTTATCTATTTTATACAGACCCACTTAATGATAAAGGAGACCTTTATTTTCCTTTCAAAATGGTTGAAAAAAAAATGTCTTTAACATTCTTAACTTTCTTTAAAAATTTCAGATAAGTTGAAAAACTTGGCATCAATTAATTCATGAAACGTCACTGGCCATCAGAAAATTAAACAACACATGATATTTAAATAAAAAAAAACCCACTGGTTTTAAGTGGGCTCTTAAATGATGACTTTTGAGATAATCTTTGCTATTATTTTAACTTTTCTATTGTTTTCACTGTTTTTACAGGCAGGTCATAAAAATTGGACATGCTTCTGTGGCTCATGTATGGCTTTTTAAGTTTGAGAACCACTGATCTTATTTTTACTTTGTTTTGAAATTAACAGGCAAATTGAAAATGATATAAATTATATTTATACTGTAAATAATTCAAATCTTTTTTTCATCATGTACAGGGAGGCAGTGTTCAGTGCCTTAGATCGAGACCAGCCATTTGCAGAGACTCCATACACCCTTCTTTATCTCATACCGTTTTTGTGTAGCCTTGCAACAAATGTCACTTCTAGGTGGTTCCAGGTAATGGCATTGGGATGAAATAACTGATGATAAAAGCTTCCAAAAGCACCAGCACTACTGGAAATGGTAAAGGAGGCACTGTACAAGGGCACAGGGAGGCATAGAAAGGGTCAAGCCAGCTTTGCTGCCCAAAAATGTGGTGATCCTTGTACCCATGTAGAGACGCTTTGTTTGTAAGTTGCCATTAGCTTTGTAATTGTCTGCTTTTGAACTAAGATTTAAATCTCTTTTTGATTCTATTAATCTAAGTGGGTTTATATGGTTTTGTACATCAATGACAAAATTACTTTACCATTAAACTATTATAAAAGTAAGTATTAATTCTTTGCATGTTTAGAAATAGCTTTATAAATCTGGAATTGTGTTTATTGCTCTTTTATTAAAAGTTTTCAGTTTAGTTTTGGTGAAAAGTTTCTCAATATTTTATAATTAAAACATTTTGTTTACATATTTTGCTGAGCATTTTATTTAGAAGGCTGGTAATTTATTGTACTCAATTTATTGAAATGTTGATGAAATCTACTTCTTAAATGGAAAATTGGAATTGGAAGCACTTGTTCATGAGCCCAAAACCATTTAAATGAGTTTATAAAAAAAAAATTGACATTGTTGGTAAAAACTTCAAATTTATTTATATGTACATTTGATTTTACACATGAAGATGGACTTACATATTGCTTATTTTATTGTCTTTTTTTTTTTCAGCATCCACTCGAATTTACTTTAAAATTGTGGAAAATGCCATCGCTTTTTTGTGTTTTGTCAGAAACAGATTCTAAGAAAAGTTTCTAGGAGTATCAGATGAGGAAAAAATAAATCAAAGGAAAAAGTCCCCACCCCCACCTAAAAAGGTTTTTATTTATTTTGGTCAAAATTATAAATTTATTTGAAGTGTCATTCAGAAATATATTTAAATTTGTTTATTTTATTATTAATATTAATATGGCTAACTATTGTGTTTATATAGAAGTTATGTTTCCTTCTAATATTTTTTAGATACTTCTGATTTTTCTGTCAAGTCAATTGTTTTCCAATTTCTTGATAAACTACCAACTCTGTTTTATCAAATATACATACTTTTATTTTCTGTATATTCACTTATAAAATTACACTAATATTTGATTTTAAAAAATAAAATATTTAGTTTAGATTTAGCATATTTTTCAAATTTGTAATTAATATATGTATATATATATATATATATATATATATATATATATATATATATATATATATATATATATATATATATATATGTATGTTTATATATAGTTTCCATTGTTATAAATTTCTAACTTGCTTTATCTAATTTTCTTTTAATTTCCCATTTTAACAATATTTTTAGATTTATGAATTCTTGGATCGTTATGTTGTTGGCCAAGAACATGCCAAGAAAGTTTTATCTGTAGCAGTGTATAACCACTATAAGAGAATTTATCATAACTTGCCTCAGAGTAATACAAGCGGCAACCAAAAACAAAATGAATCTGTTTCACAATCAGGCCAACATTATCCTCACACTTTCTCACCAAGAAGCACAGGTAAACATATCATTATTTCCCCTTGTGTCTTATCAAAGCTAATTCGATGTTAATTATTTAAAAATTCAAACTGTTAAATTTTTAAAAATTATTATTTTTCTTTTTGTGCTAGATACTTTAAATTTTTTATAGAATATAAACAAAAACTAAAATGGCAGCATCTACTCACATTAAAAAATTCGTAGTAATTAATGTATATTTTTAACTTAATAATTGCAAAAATACATTTTAAGAAAAAAAACTTTAAATGTATCAAATATGTGGTAAAATCTCATAGAAATAGAAATTTCTTAACTATTTTATGTGTCTTTATAAATTTCCTTATATTAATCATTCCAAGTGTTAGTCTAATTACCTAGACTTAGCAATATTAAAATTTTAGAAAATAACTGTTGTTTTAAAAGAATATAATATTTTATTGAATATGTTTATTACCTATTAAATATTTATATTGAAACTATTAGTACTTTATAGTAAGGGCTAAAAATGTATAAGCGTTCAGTCAAATGTTGACGGCCGACATTGAAGGCTTTGTGGAAGAAAAGATAAGAAATATCATTGTTTCTGGTCTATTGATGCATACTCTTACCCTTTTATTGTTTTGCTTTGGAATAGTGAGAGATTTTTGCACTTAGACACAAACATCTTAGAAAGAGCACAGCTAATAGTTTGACAGTGGTTTGTCTGAGCTCTAATTTTTGATTTGTTATAATTTGAAAAAAATGTAATTTCCTTTCCTTTCTTTAAAATCTTAATAATGTCTACAAAACTACATTTTGAAAATGTTGATAAAAATGAATACAGAAATTATTTTTTTTACAGAGATGCTTCAGACTGCTGTAACACTTGGGGCCACTTGGGTCCTAATCTTGGTGGTCAGCAAACCCAGCCTAACTTGTCTGGTGAAGAAGTTGCTAAGATAGTCAGATATATTAGAGTCAGGAGTTCATGAATTGCAGCTGGAGAAAAGCAACATTTTAATGCTTGGTCCTACAGGCTCAGGGTTTGCATGTATAACACACTAATTTTAAAATGTGCTTTAAATTGTTCTGTGAAAAAAATAAAGTATTTGATTTATGTTCAAAAAAGAGTAAATCTCTACAGTTATAAAGATTATCTTTTTTTTCTTAAAGAAACCAAAAATAGAAAATACATAAACTTTTTTAAAAGAAGCTTTTATTAAAACGCACCGAATCAAATATAAAACTTTATCATTACTAAATTAAAAGTGTTGGTGACCATCAAATAATGTGATGACATATTTAGTTCAGTATATTTGTAACAGCCAGATAAATTGATTGAAATTCATAGGCAAGACACTTCTGGCGCAGACATTAGCTCGATGTTTGGATGTTCCTTTTGCTATCTGTGATTGCACCACTTTGACACAGGCAGGATATGTCGGAGAAGATATAGAGAGTGTTATAGCTAAACTTCTTCAGGATGCCAACTACAACATAGAAAAAGCTCAACAGGGTAATATTTGCAATGCAATTTATTTTCTTAATGTTTTGTATGATGAAACTAATAAAAAAAAAGTTATTTTTTTGATTGATGTCTATCTCAGCCATTTGGTAAATGTTTTTCTACAGGTATAGTATTTCTGGATGAAGTGGACAAAATTGGGTCAGTACCCGGGTATCCACCAGTTGAGAGATGTGGGAGGTGAAGGGGTTCAACAGGGTATGCTGAAATGTTGGAGGGAACCATTGTCAATGTTCCTGAAAGGGAATTCCTCGCAAACTTCGAGGAGAAACTGTTCAAGTTGATACAACTAACATTTTGTTTGTGGCTTCTGGTGCATTTAATGGTTTGGATCGTATCATAAGCAGAAGGAAAAAATGAAAAGGTAATTGTTAAACACATCATATAAAAAAAAAAGTAATTTATTTTTTTATCTAATTTTAGACAAATGCAAAAAAAAAAAAAAAAGATATTGTTATATTTGATACTATTTATATTCATTCACAGATAAAAAATATTATTGACATTGAAAATTTATTATATATTCTCATTAGTATTTAGGGTTGGATGCTCAGAGATCAACAAATGAAGGTGGTCCATAAGAGAGCTGCTTCAGAGGCTGATGTTAAAAGTCAGACTGAAAGTTCTAATGCTGCATTGGATAATGAAGAGCGAGATGCTCTCTTGAAACAAGTAAGTAATTTAGAAAAACACATCAAATTTGTTGTTCACTTATATTTATCTGTTAACTAAGGCGTAAATTTAGACTTGGATGCAAATGCCATGTATTAGCCTTTATTTTATATATTTTACAATTTTTCAGTGAAATTAGTCTCAAATCGTTTTAACTCTAGTATATATCATAATTTATAAATATATTAATGATCCAAAGAATTTTTTTTTACATTTTATGAATTTAATAAAAGCATATTTTTGAAAAGTTTATTAAGTATAATTTTTATATGCTAAAGAATTTAAATAATTTACCAAAAAATTTGAAAATAATAGCATTTCATGAGAATACAATTTTCAAAAAGCTGCCAACTAAACAAGAATTGGCTGAAAATTTACTTAGAAAAATTTAAGGACACTAAAACCCACAAGCACTGCCACAGAAAATTAAACTAATTTTAAAGCATGTAAAAAAAAATGTTTTTTATGGAGCAGTTAAGACCAAATTTAAGACCATGGCACAATATCCCGCTGCCTTTACCTCCCCCAACTTATGTCAGTTCTATTTATTGCTGGGTTGACTTAAGAATTTCAACAGGACCTGATAAAAAATCCTGGGTCACTTAAGGGGGTTCAACTCAGTCGAGTGTTCAGCATTGCATGGCCATCAGTCTCCAACTTCGGTAAAGGCGTTATAGTTATTTTGTAGTTATTTGTAAGCTATTTATAGTTATTTGTGATCATTTGTAGTTATTTGTAGCTATTTGTAGTTATTTGCTCTAAAAGCACTGTGGTTTGCTGAAATGAATAAGTTTTAATTTAGCGGAGTGTAATTAATACTCTAGCCATAGATGGCATCTTTTAAAGGTCTAAAAATGTGCTTTGTTCATTATGCTCATCCTAATTGTACTTTTAGGGTGGAGGCCAGAGATATGATTGAATTCGGCATGATCCCAGAGTTTGTTGGACGCTTGCCAGTAGTTGTACCTTTCCACAGCCTGACTGAAAACATGCTGAGTGAGGATTTTTGATACAGAGCCTAGAAATGTCTCTTGTTCCGCAGTATCAGGCACTTTTCAGCATGGACAAAGTAAGTTATTAGTTTAAGGATGCAATAAATTAATGGGATTAATGTTAATTTTTGAGGAAACAAAAGTGCTAATAATAGAGAGGTTTTTTTATTCTCATTATTAGTGACCTTGTTAATTTTTTTATTTCTATTTTTCAAGATTTTACCCAGAACTTAATTTAATAATTTCCTGAATTTATTTGTCTCATCCCCCTTGAGTTTTTGTCATCTTTAAAATTCATTAAAATAGAAAAGATTATGAAATTGCAGACAAATTAAAATGTTTGGTTCTATGGAATTGTCTTACCCAGAAAGATTGAATCATAAAGGTGCAAACATACATATAGTTTAGTTTGTTGCACATATATGCATAAATTACATTGCTGTGCCTTTTTTATTGAAACAATCACTATAGTGTTTTTTTATTAGTACAAAAGATTTATGTCTTGCCTATTATTATGTTAACAATGCTGTGATTGCGCTTTTTGTCTGGTAGATTTTCTGTGGTTTCCTCAGTAAATGTTACAATTTCGTTGTTATAGCATTGTTGAAATTGGATCTGGTGGCGATGTCCCTATTAAATGACAATATTCTTAAAGATTGTGAATAAATGTTGTTTTTATATTTATATCTGTAAATGTCCTTTTTATATTTGAAAAAAAAACCACACAGTTTCTTGCCATTAGGACATTTTTATCTACTTTCATGGCATGTATACATTTTGGTGTTCATTTATTATTTTAACATAAATGATGTTGAAAATCATTACTGAAACACTACATCTTTCCAAAAAAAAAATGTATGTCTTCTATAACTCCAAAACAAAACATAAAAAAAATAACTGCAGGTCCTGGAAATGAAAATTTTAACATTAGGCAATAAAATAAATCTTAAAATGTGGATTCAAATGATGATAATTAACTTATATTTGAAATAAAGTTGTTGGCAGATTATGTGATTTATATCAAATGTGCAAAACTTGATTATTTTTTTATAATTTAAAAAAAATTAGGGTTGTGATCAAGGTTGACTCTTTATCAAGATGAGCCTAAAATGACAAATAATGTATGGTTTTTAAAAAATGTAATGAACTGACTACATGTATAAACATCATTTGTAGTTTAGCACCACTTAAACATGGTTATTGTACAGTGGTTATTTTGTTTTTATTTTTTTAGATCCACTTGGATGTAAAAGATGATGCTAAAAGAGCTATTGCACATCTGGCACTGGAAAGAAAAACAGGGGCCAGAGGTCTAGAGCGATTATGGTCAGTTAATGTGTTAAATCTTGTACAATTTTTATTTATATTGCTTCTAAAATTTATTTTATCAACACAGAAATACTATTTTATCATATTTACATAAGAGCAGTCATTTTCTACATTAAAAATTTGTATTCTCTTCTTTGAATTTTAGGAAACCATTTTGCTGGATGCCATGTTTGAAGTTCCGGGGTCTGACATTACAACTGTGATAATCAATGAGAAAGTTGTGAAAGCAGAAGAGCCTGCAGTTTACATCAGGTCACCCAAGCTGAGCAGCGATGACAGGGAATTACCAGAGGATCATGTATGTGAGGATGAAGAGGAAGTGAAAATGAGGCAGTCATAGTTTTTAAACAAGTCTTGCCACACAAGTCTGTACCTAGAAGTGCAGTGTTTTTTTTTTTTTTTGAGTTAACAGAGAAACTGAGAAAACGTACATTTTGTATTTTAACTAATAATTCAGTAACAGAAAATGAGTTTAGTCATTTTAATTTTTATAAATAATTTTTTTTTTAATTATATATTATATTATAGCCATTGGTGCATGGGAACTCTTGTACATGTTAATTATGTCGGAAAAAATTTTAAACAGTAACATAATACAACATTTGTGATTTCTTGCCAAAAAAAAAAGTGTATACAAGTATTTTACTTGTAAAGATCATTCGTAACTAACTATGAAAAGAATTACCCTAGAAAGAAAATTTTTGAAAAATCTTGAGATATTTTATGACTTTAAAACTGATCAAATTAATCTACTCAATAAATTTGTAAGAGGGAAAAAAAAATGTCCGAGAAAAAAATAGTGGATTTCTTTTAATCATTTATGAAACTTTATTTTAATCATTTACAAGATTTTATTTCAGGTTGAATAAATTTGAATTTCTCATTTTTTGAAGATGTCAATAATATTTATTTTTATATGTTTTGAATTTTTTTTAAGTTTTCATTCACTCACGTCATCAGCTGTGTTATTTTTATTTATTCCAACAACTTTTGTACAACTTTCTGGGCTATTTGACAAATTGTTTTTTTTATTTAAACTTGTTTTTTTCTTCTTCATTTGTTTTGATTGTTTAAACTTTTTAGTGGCAATTTAAGGGGTTAGTCATGTTTATCTGGTAGGTGACTTGCAGAATAATCTCCTGTAAAAAGTGATAGTGAAGTGGACACTTTTTTTAAATTTTTTTAAATGTGAAAAAAAAAAATCAGATTTTAGTTAAGAGGTCAAATTTATAAATTGAGAAACAATTTTTGACAGCGCAATATTTTAACACAGAGGAGTTGATCATCTCTTTATCACATTGATTTTTTTTTTTTTTTACAACTACAGTATTGATTTTAAGAATATTCATAATGAGCAACAATTGAAAGGTTAGTGTAGATATCATGTTGAAAATATTACTTAAAGAATGTTCATTTTTCCTATTGATCCCAGTGCTTTTGTTCAACCCGTGTTCTTCTTCAGTTGGAAACCTACTATATTTGTTTTGTTTTTGTTCATTTATTTACTTCTCAAGGTCATTCTGTTTATATATACATTTATATATATATATATATATATATATATTATTACAATTAAGAAAGCTGAAAATGACCGTTGATTGGTTGCAATCATTTTGAATGTTTTAAACTTCATTGTCCGTCTTAAGCTGTCACATTGTTCATTTGTTTTATTTCTGAAATAAAATATTGTTTTTAAACTTAACGCTTTTTCTAAATTTTTTTTTGTTTTTATATTTTTTTTAAATGTTATGGTAAGCATGTCATGGGCAAAACTTTCTTTTACACTTGGAATGCAGGACTGAATAATTCTTATATGATTATAATGATGGCTGTACAACGCGTGGAAGGAAATACAATTTTTGCTTTTTTTTCTGTGCAACTTCACAGTACACATATAGGTTTACTTAACAAAACATATGTGCACTTCGTTGTAATTGGGAGGGGGGATATGTATTTTTGCATTACTAAGGGAAAATGGGGACCGTCAAGAGGGGCAAAGCTAGGTATATCAGAAAATATTGCAATACTTACATGGATACACAATTGGGTTCATAACGATCGGCTGAGTGGATTTTACCCGTTTATAAGAAAACTGCCTTCAAACTTAGTGTCTGAACATTGGCTTGCCAGTGTGAACATTCGCTGGATGCGATCGGCTTATGTCTATAAGGCAATGTGGAGAGTATCGTGTGACTCCAAACAGGGTAGCCATTGAACCGTGGTTGGCAAATGTTTGGCCATGGACTAAATTTGAACAGATTT